>PVKU01004102.1:0-67590 GCA_004027475.1 Anoura caudifer
AACCCCACAAGAGACAGCTCCTTTACAGGCGTAGAAACAGGCTTCAAGAGCTCAAAGTGCCAGTTCCAGAACCACGGCTCGTGGCCAACTTCTGCGTTACAGAAAGCGCAGGCGTTGGAACCGGAAATTGGGGAACCACCTTTGATTCTTCCCTCGCGTGCCGCCCAGCCTCATCTCGTTAGCCATCAGGTGTTCTGCGTTTTCTGCTCCAAACCTTTCCTGTTCCAACTTTCCCTTCCCTCTCATCTGCCTCAGTTCAAGCCCTCCTCATCTCTCACTGCGTCTGTCCCAGGATTTCCCAGGGGTCTCTCGACTCCCCTCTCAACTCGCCTCCCCTCCTAACTCCTCCCAGCACGACAGCTGGAATGTTCTTTTGGAACACGCGGTTGACCCTGCTGCCCTCCACTTTAAAATCATCCAGGAGCTTCCCAGCGTTGGCAGGACCGAGCCTGCACCCCCAAACTGGGCTCACAGGCCTTCCGCGGTCTGGCCTTTGCTGTTCTCCCGGCTCATACCTCGTAGCGTCCCTGCCTGCCCATGGTTGTCGTCAGTCACTTAGCCTTTCTCCATGGAGGGCCTGCTGCTTGACGGCTGCCGCGTTAGCACTGGGGGTCCAGTGTGAGTGAAACCGAGTAGCCCCGCAGAGCCCACGGGCAGCACGGCGGGACCGTGCTGCACCCTCGGGGGAAGGCCGGGGTGCTGTGTGAGGGCCCGATGGTGGGAGGGACCAAGTTAGTGGGATTGGGTGGGGGGCTTCCCTGGTGAAGGGGTTGCGGGAGCGCCCAGGTAGAGCGGAAAGCCTGTGCAAAGGTCCTGTGGTGAGAAGGTGGGTAGGGGAGGGATATGGGTCTAGAAGAGGCTGGAGAGGTGGGCAGGAGTTCTTGTAGGCCAGCTGAAGGGTTTTGGTTTTTTCTCAAGAGCAATGGAAGGCAGCAAACTGTTGTAAGCAGAAGGGACACCATCAGAGGTGTGTTCCCCGTGCACGCGCCGGTTAGACTGGGGTGGAGTCAGCCTGGTGGTGTGCGTTGGCTGCTCCTGCTGTTGTGGGGTGATGAGCTGCTACCGTGCGCATGGCACCCCTCCTTTGTCCCTGGGCCTTCCTGCCTCCTCCTGGGTGTACCTTCTCCCCTGGGACAAAGTAGACCAGCTGTGAGACTGCCGGAGAGGCGGGTGGTCCGTCGGGGCTGGACGCTCTCTTCCTCTTCCTGATCACTTCACTTCTTTAGGAAAATCGAGACAGGATTATTAATTTTACTTGCCTGTAAAAATGATTCCTGTTCATTTTGGGAACTCGGGAAAGGAAACCTCATTCTTCAGGGATGACCTCTGTTAATAGTTAGGTGACTCTGTTTCCATGTTTTTCTTTCTCCCAGGTCCCCATAATGGTCTGTTGCAGTTTGGGGTTTAGGTGGGATCCACACACGTTGTTCTGTTACCTGCTTTTCAAACCGCAGTTGCACGAATGGGCATTCACAGTTTCCCAGCTCGTGTGCCCTCTGACCCAGTGCCCAGGCCCTCTCTGGGGCTCATCTCAGCTTCCGATTCCTGGTAGCCCACGGCCCAGGTGCAGCTCCCCGGAGCATTTCACAGCACGGTGTGTCTGCGCAGCGCAGCCTCTCCAGTTACACACACACACACATGCTTTACACACACACGCTTTACACACACACACCCCCCCACATAAACTCTCTCCCTCTTTCCCCACCCCTTCAGCCATTAAAATGGTTATGTGTGAGCCCACCCATGCGTGGGAGCCATCAGGGAAGCGTTTCTCCTTCCCTCCTGAGGACACACTTTACTGGTTTTAGAAAGAGAGGGTAAGGGGGAGAGAGAGAGAGAGAGGGAGAGGGAGAGAGAAACATCCATCTGTCGCTTCACACGTGCCCTGACAGGGGACCAAACCTGTAGCCTAGGTATGTGCCCTGACTGGGACTCGAACCCGTGACCTTTGGTTTACGGGATGACGCTCCAACCAACCGACCCACACTGGCCAGGGCAGGAAGGGCTCTTCTGAACACCTGAGGGACATGCCTTTGGTGAAAATTTGAAGCACTTGTGGGACAGCCAACATCTCCTCTTAGCATCCTGATGACAGGGTTGGTGACCACGTACAAGGGAGGTAGACTGGGTATGAAGCTCTGAGGACCACCTGCCTCTTACAGTTTGTTTCAACGGAAAGCTGGGCGGGCCACTCACTCCTTCATGCGTGCTCGTACAGACGTTTGCTGGGCGCCCACTGACCGCCCTGCAAATCTAAGGGGACGCTAGACAGTTTTTTCTTTCTCGAAAAGTGTGTGGTCTTAGGGGGAGACTGATATTAAAAGATAACATCCCTGGGTTCAGTGTTTGGGGGATTCATAAAGGATCAGGCGGGAATGGGCTCACCGCCTGCAGGAGTCGGCGAAGGCATGGGCTCAGTTTCTCCTGCCTTCTCTTCGCTCCTCACTTCCATTCTCCTCATCCAGTTTTATGGAGGTGTAATTTATATGCCATAAAATTCACTCACCTTAAAAGTACAGTTCATGATTTTTGGCCAAGTTTCAGAGTTGTCTAATTGCCGTGGGTAACCACTTCAATTGTTTTATTTTGAATATGTCCATTATGTTGGTATATCTGATACGTGTGTTTATCCATTCAACAATCGATGGACACGGGCTGTTTCTGTTTTTTTGGCTGCTATGAATGATGCTGCTGCAGACATTCATGCACAAGTCTTTGCATGCACATATGTTCTCATTCTCTCAGGTAAATACCCAGGAGTGGAATCGCTGGGTTGTATGGTGAATTCGTGTTTAATTTTTAAGGAACTGCCAAATTATTTTCCAAAGTGGCTGCACCATTTTGTAATCCCACCAGCAGTGTGTGAGAGTCCTTGAACTGAGTTTTAAAGAATTACTAAGTCAGTGGGTTTCAAGTACTTCCAGGGCAGGGCAGGGCAGGGCAGGGCAGGGCTGGCTGTGTGAGAACCGAAGGGGGAGCTTGTTAAAGATTTCTGAGCTCCATGCTTTGATTCTGTAGCTAGAGGATGTGCCCGGGCAAGCGCAGTTATAGAAAGTCCCTGACGTGTGGCTTTGTTTGGGGATCACTGAACTGCACGAGGCTGAGGATGGGATGGGCAGGGGAGAGATCCTGGGATATTCTAGGCAGACAAACAGCCTGTAAAAGAACACACCAGCACATGTTCTTGTTATGATTGGCAGGAGGAATGGCTGGAGAGAGAGGCAGCTTCGCACTGGTCCCATGGAGACCTAAGGAGGAACCACTTAATTCATTGACCCATCCATCTGGTTTTCTGGGAACATTTATTTTGAGGGAACTTTTTTTGAGCACCAGAGCTTTACATTTGATTTTCAACAACCCTGTTTACTCGTTATTATTCTGAGTTTACGGGTGAGGAACCTGAGGCTCAAGAGATTGAATACGAGGGCTGGGACTTGAAACCAGGTCTGCCTGGCTCTTTGCAGTAGAGCAGCCTGCCCCTCCTCTGAGCAGACACGGCACTGCGAGAACAGGGGCTTGGGACTTGGTAGTCATCGTCGGAGAACTCGTCATGCGCTCTGATGTTGCAGTGGATCCCCTGGCCTGCTGCGCACTCACAGCTCTCTGCTCTTCTGGCTGTGGGTTAGAGGCGTATTAGGTTTTCTCTAGTGGAAATGACAATATTTAAACATGCTAGAGAGAGCCAGTCTCAGATCCCTTAGTCACACGCCTTGAGGCTTGTCTGCATCTGTGAGAGTCCTCCGGTGGCTTCTTCCTCCCTGGTCCTCTGTGATCGAGGCTGCGTTGACAGATTGTGCTGACACTTGGCCCTGGGTCTCTGGGGCTGTCACTCTGAGCTCTGTACAAGTGGGGGTTGAGGGCTCTCTGTAGATCGGGAGCCGGAGTCCTGTGGTCGGGCTGTTTTCAGAGTTGGGTGCATGATGAAGGGAAACTTGTAGTAATTACCGAACAGATGCCCTTAATGAGGTCTCTGCTGGGTTCCCAGCTGGCAGTGTGAGCTCTGTGCTGGGCGCATTGAAGGCCCTGGATCATTATGTGACATCACATCCTGCCCTTGTTGCCATAGCAGCTGTAATCATCCCCCTGAAAGTGTCCCTTGGGGATGGCAAGCCTCATCTTTTTCCACTAATGGGAATCCATGGTCCTTTCATGCTAAGGGGAAAAAATTAGTTCATTAATGCTTTTGAAAGCAGAAAAAGATGAATGATTATCAGCACAATACCATTACTATAATCATTATGATTTTAACAATTCTGCAAGTTGCACATGTTGATTGTGGAAAATTTATATACTAAAGTTTGGAAAAGAACACAAAATCCTACTTGTAATATCGACATGTACAGAGAATCACTATTAACATTTTGATAAATATGTTTATCAGCTTGAGTTTTAACACATATGTATCAATGCACTCATTATTGATAACAACATTGATAAAATACCATTATTTTTTTTTCAAATACGGGACCATTCCTGTGTTAGTGTTTACTTTTTTCCCTACCTTCCAATGTATAATTGATATCATTTCATATCAGCAGTTTTTAAGGAACCAGGGTTTATTTAGCTGGTCTTCGTTGTTGGGTGTGTAAGTTCTTTCTGCTTCATTGTGGTCCTAAGTACCACTCAGTGACTCTCACTGTTTCTTTATCTTTGTGAGTCCCTTTTGCCTTGAGATAACTTCTTAGAAGTAATGCTGTCAGGTAGAAAGAGTTAGATATTTGTGAAGCATTTGAAATATATATTTTAACTCTCCCAGGTTGAGCCAGGTTACAGTTTCACACAAAAAGCGTGAGTTTCCCTGTTCACCCTGAGTTATATTGCATATCAACCCTTAAAAAAGTTACAATTTAATAGGTCAAATATGGCATATTTCTCTTCTGTTAATTTATTTGATTATTTGTGAGTTTTAAACAGTTGTGTCATGTGTTATTTCTTTTATAAATAGCATATACATTTTTCTATTGGGGTGTCCTTTAATTTACACAAACTTTATGTTACCTAAGCCAACCAGTGGGGGCAGGGTGCCGGTCCTACTGCTCCCCACCTGCCAGGCAAAGCTCCAAAGGCAGAGTTTGGTGGAAAAGAAAGGAATCTTGTATTTAACAATGATATAATTTGAAATAATGGCATGTTTCTGCCTAAAATATCTGGAGTATGACATATCAAAGACAGCTTTTTAAATATTTGTCATTACAACTACTACATAGCTTCAAGAACTGAAGGCACATAAACTTTGGTCCTGTTCAGTACTTTTTTCCCCTTTATTAACCCCCCAAACTAATATCTTAGTCTCACGGGCCCATGCTGGAAGCAGGTGGGGCGGCCATGACAGGCCCACATGGGCGAGGGGTGTGGGGCCTGCCGCTGAGATGCCCTAGCCTCCTTCCCTCCCCTCTTACCATCCCCACTGCCTGGGGCCCAGGGCCTCCTGTCCCTGGCTGCACAGGAAGGAGGGAAGATTAAAAAAGGAAGCATTGTCTCCCTATGATCCTTTTTAAATGATCTCCCCCAGAATCCTTTGCGTTGCCCAGCACGTGTGGCCCTGGATGTCAGGGCGACGCCTTAGGCATGTGCAGCTTGACCCCTCCCCCACTTCTGGGGGTGGGGCCCCCATTACACTAAGACCGTTAAACTTTGGTGATATTTGCAGCAAATAATTTTTGCCATTTGTAAATATGCCCCTTTGTTTATGTTTTAAAATAAACCAATCATTTTTTCTCACTTATGGTTTATATTTAGAAAAACCTACATTGAAGAGATTATGAAAATTGCATCACTGTTTTCTTCTAGCACTTTATAGTTTTATTTTTATGAAATACTTAATTGAAAATTTTGAATTCATCTAAAATTTGTTTTATGATGAGATGGAGATTTAATTTTGTTGTCTCTCTAAATGTAGCCATTTTTCTCTGCATTGATTTAACACATCAATTTCTCAATGTAATAATATTACCCACATATGCACATGCACATTTGGGTCATCTTATTTTGGAATTTCTATTTTATTCTCCTCTCAGTTAGTCTTTTCCTATGCTAGTGTGATGCTATTTAGTCACGGCTCTGTGATACATTTTGTATCCGACATGGCATGCTATACTCATTCATCTTTTCAGAACGTTCTTGGCTGGTGCTCATTTTTCTTTCTTGACGGGCTTTAAATTTGCTAGTTGGCATTCAAAAGTCTTTACAATTTTTGGCAGAGTGGCAGTTAAGGGCATGGCTTAGCAGCTTCTTAGGTGGTCTAATTCTAAATAAACTTTAAAAAATATGCCATGGGCACTTAAAATAGAGAACATTTCCTGTTTCTGTGTATACCGTTCAATATATGTACTAACTTAATTTGTGTTATAATTATATATTCCAGACTAATTAGCCAGTTAAGTAATCATATTAACACCATTATTCAGACCCTCCTGTGGTTTTCTGGCTGCCTGATCTGGTGAGGACTTATTTATTAAAGCTGTCTCATCATTATGTTATAGCTTATAAACTTTTCTTCATTTTTTAGTTTTAGCTTTATACTTGTATATATTTTTGCCACACTATAACTCGTTTTGTAGAATTTATGAGAATTTATATATTCACTGTCAATTTTACTGTTTTTTAATGTGAGTGAGTCTCTGGATACACGCCACTAAGTGGCGTTTGCCGTTTTCTCTCTTCAAATGGACACTGTCCTCTGTGTATGTGTGCTTGAATATTTTATCTTATATATAATATATAAATATATTATAAATGTATTATATTTTCATTGTTAAAAATGTTAATCAGACCTCCACCCCCACCTTTCAATACCATACACATGCCTTAAATCGACTTCTGACATCTCGGTGAGCCCCCTTTATTTAGTTTTGGGGTGTGCGTACACATGAACATACCTCGTCACAATTTGCCAGGGGATCATCCTGTACAGGTGTGAAAAAAACGGTACATCTTTTTCTGACTTAAAAATATACCATGGTTGTCTTTCTGTTGCAATAAATGTAAAAGATAACCATTTAAAATGAAGCTTCCTGGTTTGCAATATTTATATTTTTCATCAGATCAAGAAATTAGGTTTCTTTTTTTTTCCTTTATCCTATTTGTTTTACTTTGCTTTATGTATAATATTTTGCCTTTTGCTCCAATTTGATAGTTTTAATTTTTTTAATTAGGGAGACTAGTATAATTAGCATTATAATTGTTATATTGGCTCTTCTGTCTGACATATGTGTTTTCTACTAAAAAAAAAAAAGCCCTATTTCTCTTTCCTTTTTTTTGTACGTGGACTGTATTTTCTTTACCTTTGATCTTTCCCAGTGTTTGGAAGGCATATGCCCTATTACTTTCATTTTTCAAAAGCTTCCTGAACCCGCTTGTTCAGATGGTCAAAGTCAAGGGTGAGAGGAGGGTGCCTTGGGGGCATGAGGTGCTTGGCTCACTTTCACTTGCCTCGCCTGCTTCTTAGGCTCTGCTGATACAATCTTGGGTTCAAAAATCCAGATAACTTGTATGTAACTATATTTAGCATGACAGGTTTTCCTCTTTGGATGAGTTGATTTTTGTTTCTAAAGCCACGGGTCGGTTCATTTTATGTGCCAACTTGACTAGGCTAAGGGCTGCTCAGAGAGCTGGGAGCACATTGTTTCTGGGTGTGTTTGTGAGGGTGTTCATGGAAGAAACTCGCACGTGAGTCGGGGTGCTGAGTGGAAGTCACCCTTGCCGGGGCCACCAGTGGGCACTCTCCAGCGCGCGGGAAGATTGCGAGGAACAAATCGGCAGCTGCAAGATGGTCGCGGGGAAGGAAAGCACAGTGTAGGGAACACAGACAATAGCATCGTGGTAACTATGTCCGGTGCCCGGTGGGTACCGGACTTATCGGGGGGAGCACTTTGCAAGTTATTTAAATGTTGAACCATTCTGCTCTACACTTGAAACTAATACAACATTGAATGTCAACTGTAACGGAAAAATTAAAAAAAGAAAAGATCATGAGACCTCTCGCCTCCATGATTGCGTGAGCCAGTTTTTACAATCTCTTATCTCTCTACATATTCTAACAGTTCCATTTCTCTAGAAAACTCTGACTAATACAAAGAGCTTTTGGAGGTATAACTCACCGCGCAGGTAGCTTATATTAAGTATACGATTGAATGGTGTGTATACATTTACAGAATTGTGCCACCATCACCACCGTAAGATTTTGAACATTTCCGTCCCTCCAAAAGCGCTTGGCCCCTTCACCGCCTGTGAATGCAGTTTCACATCCAAGTTTCTGCCCAGGGTTTATCTCTTTTAACCACGTAGTTTTCCACTGCTGGTCACTTTGTGCCTTCCTGGAACTCTTATCTTAATCTTTAGATCGTTGGATTACTAATGCAAGAAAATTTCTTGAATCTCCTATGTACTTAAGAGCTCATACATCTGAAAATCGCTTTCTAACGTGGCAGATAAATTGGTGCCATAAATGGCTGGATGGTAACATTTTCTTCTTTGAAATTCTGTGGACATCGATTTAGCACCTCACTGGATCTTAGCCTCGCTTTGGAGAAATCTGAGGCCTGACAGATGTTTCATAGTTTCTAGGCAACCTGGTTAATCTGCCTGGCTGCTTAGATGTATATATGTTTTTTTAAATTAAAGAGAATGTATTGTTGTATTGAAATATTTTGCAAGCATGTGAGTAGATGTGGGTTTCTTTTAATTGACTTTTAAAGAAAGCCAGAAGCCCATTTAATCTGCTTATGCAGTTGTTCTGTAGGTTAGGAGTGACTTCTGTTATTTCTGATTTCCACTTCTGTTCTGCCTTCTCCTTCACAAACTCCCATGATCGCCATGTTAACTGCTCATTCTGTTTTCCACAACTAGAATCACTCACCTTCCACGCTTTTTCTGCCTGATTTCCTTTGGCCTGGGCACTAAATGGATTCCCTGTGCCATCCATCCAGTTCTTTACCTGTTTCCAATGTGCACATCACTTGTGCTGTGCATTTATTTTCTTGGACTCCTTTCTCTCTTGCGTTTGTTTTCTTTGCAAATTTAATTGCATTTTTACTTCCATCTGCCCATGAGTCTACTTTTTTTTTTTTTTTTTTTTGGTGCCATAAGTCCCATTCCCTTATTGTGCTTGGGGCGTGTTGGTGTGCTTTTGTCCCAGTCCGATCTCCTGTTCCGTTAGGCCGTTCATTTCCCACTGAGTCCTGCTGTCCTGGAGTGGTGTCTGCTGTCTCCCCCCACTGCCCGAGTCTCTGGCTCGCTGACCCTGAACGAGCCAGTTGCCAGCGTGCGGTGCTGTCAGGGTTCATCCTGATGCAATCGTGCCTTTATTTAAGAGGGCTATACCGGGCTACCAATTTAGTCTCTTCTCACCCACGTTAATGTTGTGCTTTCTAGAATTTGTGGTTTCTTTTCAGGTTTGAGAGAGAGAGGGGGTGGAGCTGGGGGTGAGGATGAGGGAACAGAACATGTGGTTGAGAGGTACAAGGGGAAGTTTGAAGCATCTCTTTCTCTCTCCCCTCCCCTCCCACCCTCCCCCTCCCAGTCCCTGCCTCATTCATCAAAGCCAGGCTGTGTCAAGAGCTGGAGTCTCAGCAGCTGTGGTTTTAACTCAGGGCCATTTATTCCACAATCCTCATCAGTTGCTCCCAGGTTCTGGTATTGGGCTGTGGTCAGTTTCAGTTTTCTTACCACTTTTTTCTTTTTTCTGGGCCTTCTTTGCTACTAACGAGAGCTCAGGCATGTCTGCATTGGGGACTTGCAGCTTTATATCATTTTGTGCCAGAAGCATCATATTGGACATATCAGGCAGACTTGTGTAAAATTATCTTACAGTATTACTGACTGTATTTCCTCTGCTGTACTTGCTGTACTCCACATCCCCGCGACTGTTTTGTAACTACCAGTTTGTACTTCTCAGTCCCCTCCCCTCTTCACCCAGTCCCTCTGTCCTCTGGCTACTATCAGTCTGTTCTCTGTGTCTATGAGTCTGTTTCTGTTTTGCTTGTTTGTTTGTTTATTCTGTTCTTTCATTCCACATATAAGTGAAATCAGATGGTATTTGTCTTCCTCTGACTGACTTATTTCACTTAGCGTACTACCTTCTAGGTCCACCCATGCTGTCACAAATGGTAAAACTTCGTTCTTTTTTGTGGCTGATTAGTACTTCATTGTATGTATGCAGCACAGCTTTTTATCCACTATTTTTTAACTTTAAAAAAGCAAATGTATGTGCTTGCTTTTTTAAAAAATCAAATATACTCTTTTCTCAAACACAAACAGTTGTAAACATGCTAATTTGTGTTGCAAGATCAGCTATTTTTCTAGTGGGACTTGGAATAAAGCTGCTTCTGTTACTTCAGCTTATTTGAAAATATCCTGAGGTTGTAGGGTGAATAGCAGAACTCATCCAGCTTGTCCTTACTTGTAAGAACCAAACCGAATTCTATTTGAGCCTGTGTAACCAACACATGCCAGAGAAATACATTGAATGCCGAAGCTGCTACAATGTACAACAGTCATCCTTAACCCCCAATCTGAGATTTTCATGTCTAACAAAACACCATGTAATTGATCTCACTGACTCCCTTTATAACCAATATAAACGTTTCACTCTTAAATAAAATTATAACTATCACATACCATTTATACCCATATTGGGGTTCTGTGTATAATACCATTTGAGTAGAGGTTTACTCTAAAAATGTTTGAGATGTTATCCTAGGTGTTTCTAAGTATCCTTCTGTTCTCCAGTAGAACCCTGTTAAGATGTGGTCATACCTGAAGCTGCCCTGTGGCCCATGGGTGTAGGCTCCTCGCTGCACAGCCCTGTGTCCCTGATTCTGGAGTAAGCACAGTGCTGGTGCCACGCTTTGGGAGCCCAACAAGGGGGTGCCACAGGAGTCAGTGGTGTTAGATTTCATTTCTATGGATGATGCTGCCTCCACAGTTATTTTTGTTCACGAATCAATTGGCTTCATGCTAACTGTAGATAGGGCTATACCTGCAATGCCCCCTTCCCATCAGTGATACTGGTCTTTTTTTTTTTTTTAAGACTTTATTTATCTTAGAGGGAAAGGGAGGGAGAAAGAGAGGGAAAGAAACATCAGTGTGTGGTTGTCTCATGCATGCCTCCTACTGGGGACCTGGCCTGCGCCCCAGGCATGTGCGCTGACTGAGAATTGAACTGGTGACCTTTTGGTTTGCAGGCTGGTGCTCAATCCACTGAGCCACACCAGCCAGGGCCAGTTGCGTTAGTCTTTTAAGCCAACTTTAGACTTCACCCTCAGTCTTCAAGGATGTCACCCTCTGACCCTCATCACTGTGCTCCGTCCTGCCAACAGAGCCCTGAAGAGAATGTCCTCTTAGTAACAAATTCAAGGACCCACAAAGGAAATCCAGTGGGGTCTGCAGTCAAGTGCCAGTTCTCCCGGTGATAACTCTGTCCTCTGTGAGTAAGGAAGTAGTTGTGGGGTGATCTGTGTCCTTTGGTGCAACCCCAACTTGCTTTCACAAGCACTGTAATTACAGGAAGTTCTGGTTTATGTTTGTACATTGGCTCAAAGCACAGGACCAAGACTTTACCAATTAATTTCTACAGACGGCTTTGCTTGCCTCCGATATGTTTTGCACAATGCTGGCTGCCCGCTTCCCTGGTTCATGGGGCTCGCAATGACAGGCTGTGACTGTCAGCCTCCGACTGGGCACCCTCTGCCCTGCGTCTGTCACTGCTGCTCCTGCGACTATTGTTCTTTTTTGCAACTAATATTATTTGTGTGCTGTGCTGGAGGAATCACTTCCCTGGTATGCTCCATGCTGAAGCGGGTTTCTCCATTGCCGAGTGGTGGGGCAGTTCCTGTTTAATAACCTGAAACAGCCCCACCCCCACTGATGAATTATTCTAACTAAGCATATGCCTAACATACACTTGTCAAAACTTTAGCACGGGCCTGCCCCCTCACTGCCTTCTTTTACGTTGTCGCCGCTGATATCTATGCCCAAACAAAATACCTGTATATTGTAAACCTCAGCTTCTCTCCAGCTCATCATTTAATGGTGGCCACATGGCTGCCTCGGCGGTTATCCCCTTAAATCTCATTGGCTAGGACTGAATGACATGTGCATTCTTAGACCAGTCACTGGCTTTGTAGAAGGGGCATGCCATTACTGACTTAGAGATAAATGCTGAAGATTTCATAGGTGAAATGATGTCTGGAATTTGTTTAAAAATAAATACTGTATGCCTTTGTTTCTCTTGCACTTTTGGCTTGGTACTGGCCATTTCTCTCTTACTACACTGTTCCCCTAAAGAGGAGTTCCCCCAAATGGTCCTATATATCTGTTAGGAACTTACTCATGTACCATCTCTTCCATGCAGCCTTCTCTGATTGCTCCAGTGGAATGGATACTTCCTCCTGTGAATGCACACAACTCCATGTGTTCTTCATTCCTGACAGTACCGTTCTGATCATGCTACCATCATTTAGATATGTATCTATCTCTGTTAGTCAGGATTCCGTTGGATGCAAGTGACAAAGACTCGACTCAGTTGACATCAGTGAAAACCTTACACGTTGACTCACAAACAGGAAAAAAACAACAAAGAGTAACCACGTTTAGGGCATCCCTGGGTTTAGAGAGTGGCTCACATTATGTCCTCAGGGTAATTCTCTGTCTCTGGTTCTCTCTTTCCATTTCTCGGCTGCACTTTCCGGTGTGTTGGCTTCGCTCTCAGTCGAACTCTCTGGAGGGTGGCTTCCAGCAACATCATCCTTCCAATAAAAGAGGAGGAGCATTCTTCTCTTTCCCTGTTCAGCATAACGTCCATGATAGAGTCTCACTGGCCTGGATCGGATTGTGTGCCCATCCCTGAACTGGGTACCACTTTGTCTGGGGATAATTGGATGCACTGATTGGACAGGCTTACACCAGGCGACCAAGCCCAGAGCTGAAGGATGGGGCCCACCTCTCTTAAACTTCGTGTTAGTGAATGGCTTGAGTGTGCCCTGCCTGGCGTTGCTCACTAACTGTTAGTAGCCGAGTCATTGTCTGGCTAAAGGGTAGGGAGACAGAAGAAGGGGCTGGTGAAATGGATTCTCGTCACTCTTACTTCTTTCTTGCTAATCTTGCCCTCTTTGGAGTTGTGTACCTTTTCTGTTTTGGTAACTGCTTAACCTCATCACTGCTAAAACATATTAAAAAACGACATAGCCTACTCATTTCTGATATATAGCATTCATGACTCTTACCTACGTGAATGAGTCTCATCACAAACTGGACTACTGCCCTCGCTTCTTGGCAAAGCCAGCCCGGATTCCAATGGGCAATGTCATTTGGATTAAAGAACAATAGGGGACATTGTAGGGTGAAACTGGAGGGACAAAAAAGCAACTGCTGGGCCATCTGGGAAAGCCTGCTTGAAAGGGAAGGGGGAGAGCAAAGGCTTCTAGGTGGAACTTGGGTTAGGGCCATACGGCTGGTCGTTTTCTAGCCCCACGACAGGCCCAGAGAATGTGGGGCACGGACGCTCTGGTTCATTGACTTTCGGACAGATAGAAAAAAGGCCGGATCAGTGTGGGTGCCAAACCCGTGGGTCCATTTGAGTAACGACTGGGCGACTTTCTCTGCCGTTCCTTCAGCATCGTGCGGGGCTGCACCCAGCCGAAGTCCTGGGTGGCACGGGTGTTCCTGCACGAGGCCCCCCCCCCCACCACCGGTGGACACAGTGTGATGACAGACCTCTAACGGCTGAGACCCTCCTTGCAGGGAATTAGAAACTGACCCCGTGGGGGACGGAGTGGGAAAGGCATGGGCTTTTGAGTCGGACGGACCTCTGTTCAGATCTCAGTGCAGCCACTTGGTGGCTGGTTGACTCCAGGCATGTGGGCTAATCCTTCGGAGCCTCGGTATGCTTGTCGGTGAAAGAATAAACACCTACCTACTCAGTGTCAGGAAGGGCCCTTGAGATAGTGTATATAAGGGGCTTGAATATAGTAGGTGCTTGATAAACGTTGGCTTTAGTCCCTTCTTTGATAAACACAAGTAGTATCTCCTGTGACCCGTGTCATTTGCCCGTTAAGTTGTCAACACCCACCAGTGATTCGGGGGTTCTCTATCATTTGGAATGTAGAGGTGCCCTAGTGACCTGGGGAGCATTTACAGTCACCATTTTGTAAACATCACGGTAAAGATTGGGTCAGGAAAGAATCATCAATGGAGATACTCACTGTAGGCGGTGGGAGGGATTCTGGTGAAGAGCCGGATATTTGCATGGTCCGAAGGCCTGTTGAAAGAGAGGGAAGAAACAGTAGGGATGTCAGGGAAAAACCCGAATCAGCTTTGATCGGACAGTGAAAATGACAGTGACTTCCGGAGGACAGACGGACGTTGTGTGCCTCCACACCCGACACCCTGAGAAGAAAGGGAAAGGCCGTGGGAAGCGTTGACCTTCTTCCAGGTTAAAGAAGGCCAAGAGGCATGGCTGTGAGATGCCCGGCCTGACCTCACATGGGTCCTGCTCTGGAGGGGACACACCGTAAAGGACGCTGTCGTGTCAACTCGCACAGCCGGGGTGCGGATGGTGGAATAGGTAAAAGTACTGTCGTGTGACAGTATGAAGGTGATAACTGTGGCGTGGTTATCCCTATGCCTAGGAAATGCACCCTGAACTATTTAGGGGTGAAAGGTCAGAATGTGTGTAACTGACTCCAAAATGGCTTAGAAAAATAAATTTATGCAGAGAGAGAGAGAGAGAATATGAAAGAGAATGAATACAGCAAATGGACTAAAATGTTAATAGTAGATGAATCTGGGTAATATGTTTATGGGTGTTTTTGCAACTTGCTATAAATTTGAAGTTATGACATCCTGCTCTTCCCGCTCCCCTTGCCCCCAGACACCTGGGTCAGCAGGGGTGTTGGGTGGCGGTGATGAACAGGTGGGCCCTGAGAACCGTTCGGAGGGGTTCTGACATCTTCCCAGCCACGCCCGATTGAAAGGGGGAGCTGGCCTCTGGTAGGAATTGTATTTGCCCTCTCAGTTCTTTAATGACAACTCCAAGGTGGTAAAACCAAGAATCGTAATTTTGCAGAGACTTGAGTGAAACAGTATTTGTGACCGAAGACTAAAGGATTCAGGATGGAGAGTGGAAACCAAGGCCTTAGGGGGCAAGGAGAGCCTTTAGGTAGAAATTTTCACCCACACACCTAGGTGTGCAAGACATACTATCTTTGTAAACATCAACTTAAACTTTATTCCAAGCCCTCATTCCATTTGGTTGCAGGAAGTTCCAAGAGTTATTCCTGGGCCTCCCTCTTCCCAGGTCCTGGGAGCAGAGCATCCCTAGTGTGCCCTGGCCACCGTGGAGCTGCCTAGTCCCGGCGTGGTTCCCTGCAGGGCTGGCTGGGGGCTTTGCCAATCCCCCACCATGTTCAGCACACAGGGACTCTTTGGTCAGCCTGGGAACCTGTGTGCCAGGGGTGCTGCCATGCTGGGGCCTTCCTGCAGTCACCTCTGTGCCACCGTCCTGGGGCACTGCCACGTGGAAGGGCCTCTGCTACTCACAGGACCCATCCCCGGTCTGGATCTCTTACCGTCTAAGCCATTGTCTTCCTCCCCTCCTTTAGAGCCTTAAAGTCACTTAGGGCCATTGGTGCCATCCTCCCAGCCCACTTGCTCACCAACCAGCATAATTTTTCAGTGACTTCAGGATGTTACAAAAAGACAAGAGGGGACCACAGAACTGGCTACCTGGGTAGTTGTTTGGATTGGATACGAGGTGGAGGTGGGAACCACAGAAAATGCAAATGAATGTCAAAAATTACAAATTGATGTCAGGAAGTATTCTGATGTATAGCTTTTTATCGCTACCGTGAACATGGGCCCATCAGGGGAGGTTCTACCTGGCCTGGCAGCTGTTTCCTTGCCAACCACTCGATGTCCCATCTGGAAGTCCCAGAGCACCCAAGGTGGGAGCCGTTGATCTGGGGGTCAGCACACAAGCTGCATAAATCCTGCGGTTTTCAGAATGGATGCTCAGGATAATTTCAATCCAACTTTTTTTTTTTTAAATTAAGGATAATACTTTAAAACTGGCGACATGTTAAAAGAAAAATAAAGTAGTGATATTTTGATGCCCAAGGAATAAATGATTTCAAAATACTGACCTATACCCACCAAAATGTCTCTTTAGATTTTCTGATTTCCACTGTTGAGCTGTCACATTAGTAGGCAGTTAAGGGCAGCTTCAATGTCAAAGTCAGAGGTGACTTAATTCCTGGCTTCTGATCCAAGAGGCTGACAGTGAGCTCGCAGAGCAGGGATGGGAACTTTCTGGCTTCTCGCAGTCCCCTGGGGTCAAGGAGGATGAGATCTTTCCGTAGAGAAACCCAGAGAGGGCCGCCCTGCGCAGGCTGACCACTCCACTCAGGAAACCCAGAATCGGGGCGGAAGAAGCTTGAGGGAAAAGCGACTCACGTTTCCCCGGGACCTTCTCCGTGCCCGGTGTTTGACATGCGCATCGTCCCGTACTGCTTAGTGCTGTCCTGAAACACAGAGGTAATCACACACCCGTATTTTGCAAGTGGAAAAACTGAGGCCCAGGAGAGTTGTGTAACCGTTCCAAGGTCACGTAGCTGATGAGGGATGGAGCCGCGCTTCCCGGCCTCTCCGCAGCTGGCCGGCTTGTTCCTTTATGTTCAGCTGGACTGCGTTCAGTCATTGCTCTTCCCTCACTGCCTCCCTTCCTGACCTTGACCCTGATTTTTTCAGACTTCCTGCTCTGGGTCAGACCGAAAGCCAAAGTACCCACCAGCTAGTTCTCCTCTAAAGGGCTGACCCTCGTCAGCAGCCCAGATACAGGCAGATTCACATCACAGCTCTCTGGAGAATGGTTAGGCCCAGTCCTCAGGGTCTGATGACACTTCTTTGTTTAGGTGGGACAAAGGATTTCGGGGCGCCCGTCCATGGTGGGGTGAAGGAGAGAAAGGACACGAGGCAGGTTGGTGCTGTGTCCAGCCAGACTGATGGGCAGGCGCGGTGGGAGTCGTTGAGAAGTGAGCATGCAGAATAAATCGACTCATCCTCTGCTTGCAGGCCCCAGGGGCTCGTTTGGGTGACAGGTGGCTTCTGTTGAGAGTGTCCTCTCTCTCTAGATTGATTGGGCCTGTTCAGCCTCCCCATCGATCACGTGGGGTGGAGATCTGGTGACGTTTGCTCCAGGAATCTCCCCAAGCATGGATGAGAGAGCAGAACAAACCCTTCCTTAAGTGCAATACTTCATTTATGTATTTTTGTTTGGTTTGCTTTTTAAAATTTTAGCTCAGTGTAGTGATAAAACCATGAAGTTTTAAATCGGATCCAGATTTAAGTCCCGGCAACATATCATTGTGTCTACGAGGGCACACAGAGACTTGGGAATTTGCCCGAGGTTCCCCAGCTGCTGAGGGGCAGAGTCTGAACTGAACCCTGTTGTCCTGAGTCCAAGGCAGTGTCCTGCCTGGAGCAGAGACTTCTCCCAGGCCCTGAGCACACGAGGCACTTGTCCTGGCGTTCGGGTACCTGTCCCTCCGCGCCTGCCTGTGCTAGCACGCGGGGGGGTGGGGAGGAGCATAATGAAGTGCTGCTGGAGGGAGAGAGAAGGGAGAAAAAGGCAGGAGCCGGACAGCGCAGAGTCGGGGTCTCGGTGCCGCCCCTCACCAGCCTCAGCCCTCTCTTCCTCCCCATTCAGAATATGGAAGAGCAATTTACCAAAACTGCTCTTTGGCAGGAGAAAAATTCTGCCAGCATCTCTGGGGCTGGGGAGCTGGGAAACACACCCCATCCGAAATGTTGTAAAAATACCTTGGCCGTTGGATGAGCCTTTCCCGACCGCACGCCTTGTGCAGCGCTGTGAGGTCCACATCACGGAGTGAGAAGGGGGAACCTGCCGAGGATCCCCTCCCCCCACCTCCCCACCTCTGGCCGGTTGCACCGCAGGCGGGCCCTTTTCCAGTCCTCACAGCTGCGCTCCGAGAGGAGCTGACTTGGGCCTCTGGAGAGCCCGCGCTGCCTGAGGAAGGAGCGGAGCCTTTCGGAGGGTTCTCCGCGGGTGTAAGAACGCTGCTTTTGGCTTGAATAACACATCACAGAAGGCTGCGAGCTTGTCCAAAATAACGTTTCAGGAAGTTGGCTGCCTTGCCCACTGGGTTTCCCGAGCTCCCAAGCATGAGCCAGGCCCTAAATTGAGACACTTAGGTTCACTGGCCTGGCTATTTTTTCCTGTCACCAGTTGGCTCTATTTTTTTTTCCCCACCAGCTAGGCTTTTTTTTTTTTTAAACACAGTGATTCCCCAGGGACTCCAAAGTTTTGAATTCTCTTGGCTGGCACGGGTGTGCTGGGCACACCTACGGCTTGTTGCTGAGAATTTGCAGGGGGTGTGCCCTTGTCCTTGACCCTCTGCACACCAGCCGCCTCCAGGTCATGCCACATACAGGGGCCCAGCTCTGCCCAGTGAGCAAGGGAAGTGCCCGCAGAATGCAGGGCTGAGCATCCATGTCGGGCGTTTGTGTTCTGAAGCGGCGGCTTCACAGGTAAGGGTGGCAGGAGCACCGGCTCTGTTTCCCCTCGCCGTCCGGACTGCCTCTGATGTGCCGGACCTCGTGCTGGGGCATGATTGAATTCCTAGAAGCAGGTTTCGTTATTTCCATTGTACAGATGAGGACACGCTCATTCCAGATTCCAAGAGTCCAGGGAACATGCCCGAGGCCCTGCAGCTGGCAGGAGGCAGAGCCCAGATGCAAATCCAGAGGCATTTGTCCCGTCCCTTTGGGGAGCTTGTCTGGCTCCTGGGAGATCACCCCGTAGGCCCGAGCTGGCAGGCGGGAGGGAGAGCAAGGAAGCTCTGTCCCCGTCTCCTCGCTACAGCGCAGCCCCTCCGAGAGCTGCTGTCTGTCTAAGGCCAGGCGCTCGGGTCTCCGAGGGTTAATGCCTTGTGTGAGTCTACCCTCGAGCTAGGTGGCGGAGCGCGCTGCAAACTAGTGTGGGCAAGCCTTGTGGAACATTTTTAGATTTCTTTCCCTCGTCTCCTTACCTGTGTGGTCATTCTGGGTCAGACGTGTAACACCTTTTGCCTCCTGGACGGCTTCCCTCCTTCGAATCTCGGTCCCCCAGGCCACCCCCACCTTTGCCACGGTGCCCTGTCCCAAACTCCGTCATGATTGTGTCATTTCTGTGCTTGGGCAGTCAGCGTGTCCTTACTGCCTGCAGAGGGGTTTCCTCCCTGGCCTGCCAGGCCCTTCATAGCTCTGAACTAGCCTCTGTGTCTCCTGTCCACGCACCCATGCGTCAGTACACACGGCAGTACACGCCACTTCCTGCCATCTGTCGTCCCGCCTCTGTGCTCCTGGTTCTGCCCACAGCGCCTGTTCCCCACCTCCTGTGGTCCTTCGAGGCCTGCCACCAGTGCACCAACCTCAGCAAGGCTTTTCAGGTTCCCTGCTGCCCTGCAGGCAGGACAAATGTCCTTTCCTGTTTGGTTTCCATAGCATTTCATGTTTTCAATGTTAATACTCCAAATAATACATTTGAGTCATTTGCTCGTGTCTGGTTGCATGATTTTCTCCAGGACAGCGGAGGGGGCCTGTCCACTTCAGTCCCCAGTGCCCAGTGCCAACGCAGCGCAGGGCGGGGGGGGGGCAGTGTGTGTGTGTGTGTGTGTGTGTGTGTGTCTCCATCTGATGAATGTTTCATGACTAAATGACAGGGAAGCCAGAGGCCAGCGGGACAGTCCCCTGGAGCTGCATTCTCTTTCTTCCTTCTCCAGAGCAGGTAAACCTCAAGGAACCCGGAGATCGGACGGCATTTTAGTGAATGCAGATGTGTGTGTACATGGGTGCCTGCAGAACTTTCTTTCTCCGCTTTGGGCTTCGGGACCCCAGGATTCTACTTGTACTACAGCATTGGGAGCGCCCAGCTCTCATGGTGCACAACTCTGGATCCTCTTATCCAGTGCCCCTGACGTGCCTGTCACCGAAAAGCAGGCTCTCTCCTGCATTGCCCGCGGTGGCTCTAGGAGACAGGCATCGCTCGTGCTCATTCCAAAGAGGTGGAAACCGCAGCCCAGGGAATTTAGGTGACTGTGAGGAAGGGGTGGCCCAGGGCTGCTCAAAACGTGGCCCACAGGCTGATTGCATTGGTCTAGCCTGAAACCTTGGGCTGAATGCCAATTCTCAGGCCCGCACCAGCCTCAGGGACTCAGAAACTGGGGGCGAGGCCCAGGAATCTGTGTTTCAGCCCCGCTCTCCAGGTAGTTCTGACGCACGCTCAAGTTGAAGAAGTCCGAGTGTGATCTAGCCACATTCACGCTGAGGTCCATGCCTCCTGAAGCCCGTGCTCACTCCCCTGCCCCCACCCCCACCCCTGTGTCTGCCCTCCTGGTGACAAGAGGGAAGGAGGTGGGGGAGGACAGCTTTGGCACAGAAGTAAATCTCAGCAGTTGATCTTGGTGTCTTCCCTCTGAGTGGCCTGAATCCCAGGAACTCATTAACCTCTTAGCAGCTTTGCAAGGTGACGTCAGCCACCCTGGTTGATGCCCTGAGCTCTCCCTGTGGGTGATTAGAAAAAAACAGCTGCTCTGGCCGGGCTTCGTGGCTCTTCCGGGAAAAGGTTGGCGGTGGGGGAAGGTCCGGTGTTTCAGGGGCTGCTCTCAATAGACTCCTAAAACAATCGGAGAGATGTATATTTTCCCCCCATTTTTTTCCGAGCTAGATTTAAGAATGTGAGAATGTGCATTTGTCTTTCTGGGACAGCCAGTATCTCCTGGGAGACTTTCGTCAGCAGGGAAGGGCTTGTTGGAAGCACAGAGCTGATGGCAGGGTCTTAGACCCCACTCTCGGGCAGCCCTCCTTGGAAGGAGGCGACTCCTAGCCCGGGGTCTCCAAGATCTTCGCTGCCTTCCACACACTCACCTGCACATGTATGTACACACATACACATGCATGCACATGCACACGCAACACACACCTGCCCACTGTGCGGGGGGGTTTCCCTAGGTTGGAGCTGTCTCTCATGAACAGTAGAGAACAAGTCAGGATCTTTCTTTCCTCATTCAGCTGCCAAGAAAATTGGCTTGCTGCTTTTGGATATGGTGATACCAGCGAAGGAAGCCTTGGGCTTTCTGGTTTCATTTTGAAGCTGGGGAAGGGAGAGGGCTTCCCCTGGTGCTCTCAGGAGGACCAGCCGAGACAAGTAGTTCTTTTCTCCCTTGGACCAGCACCCAGAGTTTTGTACCTTCTCACAAGTGTGCGGAGAACCTGGACCTGTCAGTGCAAGTGAGGTCATGGCAGGCAGCAAGCAGGTGTCACCTGCATCCCACGGGACTGCCAGCCCCTCGGAGTCCCACTGTTGTTTCTGGAGGTGTCCGCTAGGGGCCGTCAGGTGGATACCACTACTTTGCCGTTCTCTCTGCACATCCATGCTCAAACATGCTCTTGGCGTCAGGTGCAGTGTGGGTCCTCACACGTGTTCCATATGGTCTCATTTCATTGTTTCACTGGTGCCCAGGTCCCTGGGACCCCCCTGGCCCTGTCCTTCCTTTCCCTTTTCCCTTGTCCCCACCCATTTTCCCAGGAGTGAGCTACTGATGGCATCCAGATGCATCGTGCTGATCTGCATCCCCCTCCCTAGGATGGTGGTCTGAGGCTTGCCCACTGGGGACATTTCTTTGTCTGCTTTAAAAGATCAGCCTCCACCTCACCCAGGAGTTTTTCCCTGACCCACTGTCCCCTGCCCTCAGAGGGGACACCCCCTCTCCCGGGTGCTCCTGCACGTGTCTCTTTGTGTTGCATTCATCAGGCAGCGTTGCCCTTTATTTTTGCACCTCATCCCCCCATGTCTGTGACCTCAGTGTCCAGCTCAGTGCCCGCCGCATGGCTTGTTCCTAGAAATGTTCATCTGAGTCACACAGAAGCCTCACTCTGCATTGGCCCCGCAAGTGGGCCAGCGCAGAGGCTAGGGACTCTCTTGCAGAGGAGGAGACCGAGCCTCAGAGAGGCTCGGGGGGCTTCCCACGGAGGCGCGATGGAGGCAGGTGACAGCTGCCTTCCGTCTCCGAAGGCAGAGGCCTCTGCTCTTGCTCCCGAGCTGAGCTGCCGCCTGGCCTTCTTCCCTGAACCCCACTTCCCCAGCTGCATCAGCTCAAGCGTCTCTTTAAAGTTTCTGGAAATTCATCAGTGTAAGAGAGATGAGGAAATTAGTGACCAGAACAGCCCATTATAAGCAAATTCTCTTTCCAGCTCTGGGGTTTCATTCCCTGCAAGACGTTTGCGTGAGCACAGCAGCTGTGCTCCCTGGGAGGCTGGGCGGTGCTGAGGGGTCGTGGCGGGGCTTCGGGGCTTCGTGAAGGCCAGCTGGGTGTGGGTGGCATACAGCGGCTGTTTACAGAGGCCGCAACGGGGGCCTTGTGATGAGGTCGCCAATAAGGTGGCCCTAGGGGCTGGGTTCAAATAGAGCTTCGGAGAGGCCGGATTTAGTAGGTTTTTGGAAATTCTACTTCTGGGATCACCTTAAATCTCACTTAATCGTGGATGTAAAGACTACGTCATTGGTTGCTGCAAATGTTAGGTATCACTCCCTTGAGGACGTATTGTTTCTCACCAACGTGCCTGCAATAGCCCGGGTGACTCTTCAACCCCAAACCCATTCCCGCACAACGGCCAGAATGGCCTTTGGAAAACACAATTCTGAGTTCACCTTGACCGAGCTTAAAGCCCTGTGAGGGCTTCCCATCCACTGCGCTGCCCGCAGTGCGGAGCTGAACCAGTTTTTCTCATTAGTAAGGACACAGATCGAGAGCAGGTACTTAGAAACTTTTGTAGGAACTGGCAGGATAACTTGATGTCTGTTAAATCTAATAGTAAAAAAACTTGGGCTTGTATTTTGCATGCCTTTTAATTTTCCAGGAATCCATTTTTATTGTGTTTTATAAATGTATCAGTGCACAGCACAGTGGGAATCAACAGCGTGGGCAGCACTGGCCTGCAAGGCCCGTGGCCCTGGCCCTGCCTGCCTCCCTGGTGTCTCGGTCCCCCCGGCCCTCCTCTGCGCCGCCGCAGCCACACCGGCTTCTTCCCATTCACCCTCCTCCTGCCTGGAGCTTGGCAGACGCTGCTCCCTCTGCTGGGAATGCTTCCTCCCAGGCTGTCCTCGCCGTGGACCGAATTCCTGCTTACCCTTCAGCTCATGCATCCGTTTCCCATAGAAGCCTTCTTTTTCCTTTCCCCCTCCACACCAGCTCGTGATACACTCTTTGCCTCTGGCTCTTCTTTGTAGTACTTTATAAAACTGTCATCAAAAAACTAATTGTATAATTGGTTGAAAGCCCATTTCCCATGAGAACGTATGTTCTGTGAGCATCTACGCTGTGCCTGCTTGGTGCTTGGTGCCCTGCGGTCCCGGGGTTTTGCACGGGGCCAGGTACCAAAGAGCTGCTTGGCAAACAGTTAATGAATGACTGAATGAAGAATCAATTGAAAAATGGGCTTGGTACCTTGTTTATAGGATTATTTGGGTTGTGTTTTTAAAACAAGGGAGCAGTTGCCTGGGAGTAAGTAGGTAAGGCAAAGGAAGGGGCACCCAGGTGAACTGTGTAGTGTACAATTAGATCATCACCCTGAATAATTGGATTTGCCTGAAATATTCTGGTCTCTAGGGAGATACAAATGGCATCCTTCCTGGAGATGTCAGCCATCGATGGGGTGTCTTTCTGACCCTGTGGGGCCGAGCTCTGACGGATACAGTCCCTCAGACGGGATCTCAGCTTGAAAGGCCTGCACTAGGGGGCCAGAGCGGGACGAGGGGAACAGCAAATGGCAGATTTGGAGAGATGACCATGACCACCTTTACGAAGAGTTTGGGCTTCATTCTACTAGCTAGGAGGAGCTACAGAAGTTTCTGGGGCATGGGGTGGAGAATGGAGAATAGGCAAGAAATTATGAATATTTTAATTAGGTTTTTATTCTTCATGGATGGATGGTTGAGTATGTGTACTCCCCTCCTGGGAGCCAGGCCCCTGCTCTGTGTGGGGGCTGGAGAGAGCAGTCCACACCTCCGGAAGCATCTGGAGGCAGGAGAGCCGTCGGAGACCGCCACAGCGACCCAGAGGGAGTGGAACAGCTAGGACCGGCACCTGGGGTTGTCCTGGCCCTGGGGGGCTGCAAAGAGGCAGACAGGCTAGAGGTCGAGTTGCCAGGAGTTGGTGCTGGATGCCCAGGCACCCAGCCTGGAAACCTGGGAGGGCGGTGGGGGCGGTTTCAGGCTGCCCGTGCGTGCTTAGATTGGGCCCGCCAGCTCCCCATGCGCAGGCAGTGGCGGTGGGGGCTGGAGGAGGTTCCGTCGAGGGGCCTTGTCCTGGGCTGCCGGGCTGAGGCCTGGGACCGTGGGCGTGCCAGCTGCATGTGGCTGAATGCACAGGTCTGTCCAGCTGTGAGGGGCTGGGACTGCCGAGGCCAGGGCTCGGAAAAAGCCTGGTGGGGAACCTGCTGCCAGTCCACAGAAGTTCGCAGGAGCTGTGAATGTGTGTGTGTGCGCGCGTGCGGATAATCCGTCATTTTCTTTGTCTGCATCCCGCTTCGCTAAAGCTCTCGACTTAATCCGGCTTGACTGGTACAAATGTCACCATCTGGCACTCGCTCCTGCGCCTTTTCGATCGGAAGGAGTGGGATGACTCCATTCAGAAGTGTGAGTCCATGGCTGCGCGCCTTCGTGGGCTACTGCAGCCAAGCCCAAATTTGTAATTAGCCTTTGCATTATTATTTTTTTAAGTAAAAACCTTATTTGGATTAGCTAGGAAACAGATTTCATGCAGGAAAAGGCCTCACAGTTTCGGGGGCTTTACTGCGCCTTGAATCGTTAAAACAAACCCCAGGGGCCGGAGGTGCTGTTGGGGCACTTCGGACCTGCTGCTTCAGAGATGAGTGGTAAGAGGATGTGGCTGTGGTGTTATTAGTCATCGTCAGCAAGCGTTTTATTAATAGCCCTCGCGGTGCCGGGCTGACCGCGTGGACATGCGGTTTATTAGGAAGTGCGCATGTAGGGAGCCTGCAGCCGGGCTGCTCAGAGGGGGGTCTGTGGACCCTCACATCAGAACCAGCTGGACAGGGAGCCAGGATTCTCCATTAGGTGGTCTGAGATGGACCTAAGAAATGGTCCACTTTAAAAAAAAATTGTTTATTTAGTTTTAGAGAGAAGGGGAGAGAGAGGGAGAGAAACATCCATGAGAGAGAAACACTGATCTGGTGCCTCTTGTATGTGCCCTGACCAGGGACCGAACCTGCAATCCAGGTGTGCGCCCTGACTGGGGGCATTGGACCTGTGACCTTTCTCTTTGCTGGACGGTGCCCAACCCACTGAGCCACACCGGTCAGGGCAGAAACGGCCCGCTGTGCACTCCTCATTTGAGAATGGCTCCTACAAGCTCAGACACACCCATGGCTCCGGCTCTGCCACTTACTGGGTGGGTGTGGCCCAGGGTCCCCACTCCCTCTTGGTCTCAGGTGTGTCATCTATGAAGTGGGGAGAGGAGCAGCATCTGCCCCATCGATGGGTGGTGGAGAGGATGCAATGAAGTGCTCACCCAGGGCTGGGCAGTAGTCAGACTGCCTTTGAAAATCCCTTAAGCCAACTCTACAGCACGGTCTCCCTGGTCTTAGTGATACAATCCTGCTCAGAACCCAAGATAAATGCATGCAGTAAGGGAGAGTGTTTAATAAAGAGCACATGTGCAAAATATAAATGTGGAGGATTTTTAATTACATAAAAGAGGAAAATGAGGTGTGCAGTGAGGTCTTTATAAGCCAAGCGCACATATGCCGCCCCCACCCCCGGCTGCAGGGACTGTGCGTTAACTCTGTAGCTCTGTGTTAGGACCCCTGAGCTGCCCAGATCGGCTGGCCTGGCAGAAGCTGGGTAAGGACACCGTGGCTCCAGTTTCCAGGGGTCTGTGGGCACGTGTGATTTTTGCCCTTGGAACTCACTTTGGAGCCTGACCTCCACTGAAGGTGTGACTACTGTGCTCAAGACGTGATTGACTTATTTGTGTGCCCTGATGTTTTTTAATCAGAAAAATTGAAATAATCTCATGGGCTGTTGGGCGGATGCAATGAGATGGCAGCTGTGGAAGGAAGGCACTTAGTTCTTAGACAGAAAGACTTGTGAAGAAGCCCGAAGGAGGACTGACCAGAGTTACCAGTGCAGTGGGACGGCCCTTGATGACCAGCTCCCAAAACGGGTCGGGGCATCTTATTTGGCTGGTGGGTCGGGGCCTCTCTCCTTTCCCCCAACATCACCTGCAGCCACTGAGGGGCACCCTTGCTGACCACACAGCTGCCATTTCCCAGGGCCCAAGCGAAGCTTGGACTTTGTTGCTGAGTAGATCCTCTAACACGAAGTTCAATGCCTACTCGTGTGGGCGGGCATTCGGCCTCCTCGGGGAGGCAGACCGCCACCCACGGAGGTTCTCCCAGCCACATTTCGTGGCGCTCAGAAGTGCTACCTTCAGTGAGAGGACCCGGACTCTGCCTGAGAACTGTGGAACCTGAGGCTCCAGAAGGAATTTTCTGTGCCGTATTTGAATCTCCCCATAGCATCCCTGGTAAGAGGTTGTCCAGAGCCTGCTGGGGCAATTCTGGTGAAGGGGAACTTGTCATCTCTAAGCGACCCACTCCCTTCTGGGCACCTTTGACTATCGGACATCTTCTTTGTAATGTGATGTGAAACGTTGGACTCCCGGGAGCTTCCGTCCATTGGCACCTCACAACCCATGCCCAGTCCCTCTTCTGGGTGACAGCTCTTCGTATATTTGAAGACACTGGATACTCCTCTTCCTTGCCGTGAGCAGCTCTGCTGAGACTCCCACCCAACGTGTCTCATGCCTGTTCTGCCCATGGGTGGCAGCATTTGTGTGCACTGCACAAAAACAAAAGGAAGCTTGTCACAAAATCTTGTCTCTCCAGATGTGTTGTCTTCCAAGGGCTGGTGTCATTTTGCCCATTGGCGTGGTTAGAAGTGAATTACGGTGCAGCACGTGGGCGAGAGAGTGTTTGCTGCGGTGGAGGGTCCCGGCACGTCTGTTTGATGAGAGGCGGGGCTGTTATTTGCTGAGGCTGTAGTTTTCCTTTCGTAGAGCTCACCTGTCTGTCTGCTGGGGAGCGCACTGCCTCTGGAGACCTCCTGTCGCTCTGCTGTGTTCTCCGGCTCTGTTCCTGTGCGATTCACCGGGTCGTGTTTCCTCCAGGCTCTGGGAGATCCCTTCTGGGGCTGAATCAAGCTGTTGTTTCAATTTTGCATGATTTTTTCACTCTCCATACGCTAATCTCTTGTCCCACCTGCTACATTATAAGCCCATTAAGGCCAGGACTCTAGCTTGTGCGTGTAAGTATTTCTGGTCCGGCCATTTTCACGTTCTTGGTGTTCAGTGACTATGATATTAATTTGAAGAGGATTTGGTCTTCTCTTCAATTCTAAATTCTTCCCCTTGGGCACCTCAACCACTGCAGGGGTTTCTGTATGGAGTCCTTTATGTCTATACCAAACAAACTCCAGAACCTTATTGTCCCATTCATTGCCCCTGGATCTCTCTGTTGATACGCCCCACAGGGACCTCAGATGCAACATGTATGGTATAAACTAATTATCTTGTGCAGCCTCACCTGGGCCACCCAAGCCTCTCGTGAATGGCAACATGTCTCACTTTAACAGCCAGCACTAGCCTGTGTCCACGTGGTGGATTCAGTTATTTGTTGAGCTGAGTTGACTGAACCTTGGAAATGTGCATGACATGCACCCCCTCCTCTCTGTCCCACTGTCATGCCTCCCTGGAGGCCCTCGCTACTACCAACGTTTCCTGTAACTCACTGTGTCCCCTGTCCTTCTTCCTCCAGGCAAGTCTCCTGCCATTGCCCCAGTGGACCTACTAGGTGACAGCTCCACCTGTCACCTACAGGGTCAAGTCATTTCATTGGCTTAATGAATGTTCTCGAGAGTGCAGCAGATGTGAGCCCTGTGGTGAGCACTGGAGACACAGCGATGCACCAGGCTGGAGCCCTGTCCTTACAGAGTTGAACTGTGGTTGGGGAGACGGGCAGTAAAGAAAAAATCCTGAGCTAGACCAGCAAGGCCCTGGACTCTCAAGGCCTGGTCTTTGTCTCCTGCTCCGTCTTGCACAGTATCTCCCCTAGTAGTTCCCAAACTCTCCACACGCACAAACTCTTCTGGGTCTTGGCACGTGCTGATCCCTTTCTTACCTGTTAAATCCTCCTCCTCCTTCGTAGGTTCAACTGTCCCCTCTTCTGTGGAGCCTTGCCTTGCCCAAGGAGGGTGCTCGCTCCTTCTAGACTGTCGTGGCACTCGCTTCTGCACTTCTATGGTTGAACCTGCAAAGTTTTGATTAGCTGTTTACATGACTCTCTCCCCACTGAGTGCTTCCTAGGAAACTCTCTTGCTCAACTAGATATTCACTGAGAAAATGAAACTTTTTTGTATGGATTTGGTGGAAAATCTATAAATCCACTGAGTGCTTCTTAAAGGCGGACACTGTGTTTTATTGATCTCCTCAGCCTCAGTGGGTAGTGTTGTGGTTGGCACAGAGCTGACACCCAATACATTTAACAAAAATGATAGCCATCATCTGTTGGCTGGCATCTTATGTGCTGTGCATTGTGGCAAGAAGTTATTAACCTGAGGTATCTCATTTTGTTCTCATAATAACCTTACAGGGTAGGCACTGTTATCGAACCCATTGACATCTGAGGAACCCGAGGCTTTGGGAAGTGAACATGCCCAAGGTCACACAGCTGGTAATCAGGAGAGCCGGGGTGTGAACCCTCATCTCCTGTTGTTCACAAACGTGCTTCCCCGCCTTTCTTTGCAGCATCTAGTTGGCCTTGGGAGCGGGGAGAGTACCTCTCCCCCCTCCCAGGATCTGCCTCCAAGGGGCAAAGCCCTTCTTCCGTCATGAGTAGAAAAGTCAATGCCTGATACACTTGGGAGAGAACACGGAGCACAGGATGCTTAGTAGGTTGTCCCAGGTTGGAGGAAGGCCCTCCCCAGGGAGCAGGAGGCTGGTGCTGGGAGGGATGCTAGGGGGAGGGGGAAGTGGGACGGGCTGGGCTGGGACAGGGACAGAAAGTGACACAAGACAGCAATGCCCATGGAAATGAATTCTGCCTTCTTCATGAAAGGACTTAGGACCCACTTTGGGCAATTGAGGAGCTTGGTACATGGCATAATTATCTAAATGTGAGGTATTTTCAGGACTGGGAGGTATCTTAGAAGTTCTGTTGTTTCAGGTGAAGATGAGGAGAGAGAGGAGCTTGTCTGTCTGCTTGGGCCGGACCGCAGGGCAGCACCAGGGTGGCATTACCGAGGCTCCCGCTGATTTGTTCATTTGCAGTGAGGAATTTAACATCCAAGGGGCTTGGACACATGCTGTGCCCAGTGCATTTTCCCACTCGGGAGGGGCACTTGGCAAAGGAGAGCCTGTGGCCTTTGGGGGCCCCTGGACCTTGTCCGGATCCTTCTCTGTCATGCACTGTCGGAGCCCCGGCACCGCTCTAACAGGACACTGTGCTCAAGGGGGTCAGCTCTTCAGCGGGACAGTTTACAGGAAAAGCCACCTGGCCCTCAGCAGTGTGCTTGGTGAGCTGAGAGTTGGCCCTGAAAGGTGAAGCTTTCAGTTGCTCCCCCGACTGCCAGGTTGGGAGCAGCCTCGGCTGCTCCCTGTGGCGAGGAGCACCCCTGCCACCTGGACCGAGCAAGTCCTGGGCAGCTTTGGGACAGAGGAAATGTTCTGGCATGTCACTGACACATTCCTGTTCTTGGGATTCCTGTTTTGCTAGTCACCATAAACTCGGTGCCATGGATTTCTGCTTGTGGTTGCTTCAAGTCATGTCTTTTCCAAAAGCCCTTTGTGAACTCTTAATAGTTTTGGAAATCACAGGTTCAGAGGTTTTCAGACATAAGCATGGATCAGAATCGCATGGGGAGGCCTTTTTACAATGCAGACTCCTGGGGGACCCTCTCTGCCCCCAGACGTTCTGATCGAGGAGGTCTGGGTGGACCTGGGAATGTGCATGTTAGCGAGCGTCTTGAGTGATTCTGTCACAGTGGGTAGGACGATGACACACTGAGAGATATTTGTCCACTCCCTCTAACAACAGTTTTACCCAGAGTCTCATACTTCATGTTGTGTTTCTCAATCCATGGATTTATGGAAACAAATGTTCTTTTTGGGGAGCCAGGTACAAAGTACCTGTCCTGCAGGGAGGTCTAAAATAATCTGCAGGTGTTGGTTAGTGGCCCTAGACAGTCACGTGATGATAAAAGGAAAACCTTAACATCGAGTTGGTCTTTACAACGTCTCCTGTACTGCAGGTTCAGCAAAGCTGTCCACCTTTCCCTCCCCTGAGTCCTGCAGCATCTTGTCCGTTCCTCTCTTACAATGACAGCATCTAAAAGTCTTTACAAGTTCCATGTTCATTTGTGAGCTCAAAGAATGCAAAGGCTTCTTACTTTTGCAAAGCCCAAGGCTTTAGCTTAGGCCGGGTTAGCGGGTGATGGGACGATGAGACTACCTGAGCCCTGATGTCTGAGCACCCCCCAGGGGAGCACCACTTCCGGGGGACACCCTTTCATGGGTGCATGGAAGGGTTTTTCTAGTCCCTGTATTAGAAGCCCTCTATGCATCAGGTTTCTTTATAGCCTTCGGGATGCCGGTGTGCCCGCATGTCTCCAGGATGCGAGGTCATTTGGAGGGCCCCCCTGCTGTCTGGCAAGGTGCCCTTCCTTCGAGGACAGCCTTGCGGTGCTGGTTTCCCACAGAACGTCCGTTGGAAAACAGCGCCCTGGGCTGCGGGGGCTGGCGGTTAGGTGTGGAGAGTAAATACCCACAAGGGAAAGAGAACTATCGTGGATTCCATTTCCCACATTCAGTGTCAGGGCTGACGGACAGCTGCCGTCAGCATGCTGCTTCAGTGCAGAACCAGCAGGGCCAGGGCGGTTGGTTCTGGAATACTGAGGGGGTCAGGGGCCAGCTTTCTTCATGTGCAATTTTGGCTGCACTGCCTTGGGTGCACCGAAAGCTTTAAGAACCAACCTGGGCTCTTGCCTGGTTTCTCGTTGTCTAGTAGCACTGCCTGTCCTGGGCCCAGTGACCAGGTCCCTGACCGCCTCTGGGCTCTGTCCTTGGGTCCCCTGTGTCCACTTTTACCTGTCTTCCTCTTTCCCCATCTCCGTGTGAAGATAAAACCCAGCATTCATTCGTTCATTCCACAAATCTGATGTGTGGGGTGCTGCTGCCTTCGTATCCTGCGTTTTGGCTTCTGCCTGCTACATTTCCATCATTTGTCAGAGTGCGGAAGGAGCTGGCAAAAGTGGGAGTGTGATATTGTCTTGTCTTTGCCGAGGGTGTGGATCTCATAGTAGCTTTTGTAAGATCTGTCTCCTTGGAAACCCCGACACATACATCCTCATCACAAATGAGCTTCATTTGACAGCCAGTTCAGAGACTCGTGTGTCTCAGTGCTTTCCTGATTGGGACACCGATACTTCCTCGTCCTCTTCCTCACTGTTGGTGTGTCCTAGATCTCAGTGTTTCCTCCTGGCAATGAAGGAGATAAAGAAAACTAGCACTGATTTAGTGCTAGCAGCTCGACAGACTTTGCTTTTCACACCTGCTCTCAAATGCAGGCATTGTCACCCGGCCCGGCCTCCACATCTGAAGGCCAAGGAACTAAGACTTGGATGCACGACCTCCCATGCATCCCAGAGACAGGATTTGAACCCAGGTCTGCGGACTCTTACCTCCAGCTGATCTCTGAAGGACTCTTCCAGGCCCCGCTCTTAACACCTGCCCCCCAAACCACAATGTTTTGTTGCTGTTTTTTTAAACAAGAGATCAAATCCACTTTTATTTACTTCCTTTTCAATAAATGTGCATCATTGAGGGGTACAGCATTACACGGATTCTGGGTCCAATGGCCTCAGCAGGAAGGTTACTTTGGAGTTTGGCACAAACCATCTGCTATTTCCATGTGCACAAGTTACCTTTCTCTGATGCCTCTGGTTTTGTTCCATTTGCCACCGGGAGTCACTGCGTTGCTCTTCGCTTTGTACACCTAAGCACACCTCTCGCCTGGACAGAGTTCAGTTTCATCTCAAGCATAAACACCTTCCATTTTAAGGAGAGCTGTGCACTCCCTCTGGTTTCAGAGACCCCATGTATAGCCAGCAAAGATGGCCTTGGACCACAGCCTTGCAGACGTATTTGTCCTTACAGAGGTCTGTTCCCCGCAGCCTCCCCAGGTGCCAAGATGGCGGTAGGAGCCCAACTGCAATGTTCTTGAAGATCTGACTTTCCTTTAGGTCTGTGTGCTGGAGGGGGGACTTTGGTTTGCTATTTCTGATGTGCAGTTGGGACCATTTCAAGTCCACCCAGAGCCTGTTCCCATGACAGGTCAAGGAAAGTGTGAATCATTGAAAACCACAGAAAATTTCCACATCCCATTTTAAACTGGTGCTGTCAGCTTCTTCCCCCTCGGAAACGTCACTCTAGGCTGCTGATCTCTGGGGGCTCGGAGAACTGATCCGAGCGTGCCCCTTTCTCCCTGCCCTGCGGAGAGTGTGTGCGCACCAGCCCAGGAAGGCAGGTGCTGCCTGTGTGTGGGGTCTCCTTCTACAGTGCTCGTTTGTAAAAAGCTGGGCGTCGGAACCATTTGCCTAAAAAAGACACCCTGCGAATGCTCCTTGTGCTGGAGGGTGGGGCTTGTGCGATTCAGCAAGAACCACTCTCCCTCCCTCTAACTGCCGCCCCCACCCCGATGCGCCTAAGCGACTGTCTCTCTCGAGCTGTCCACCAGGAGAAACTAATCTGTGGCATGCACCCCAGGAAGCCAAGCCCTTGGTCGGGTCATCCATCACCCTTGCTCTAGCACTTATTTCTGCATGACTCTTTATGCAACTTTTAATCCGGCTCAGTGTCTCCATTCCCCTAAACCTTCCACAAGACTCCATGACCCTTCTTACTTCCCTGAGAAAACAGAAGAAGTCAGAAGAGAATGTCCACCTTTCCTGCATCCAAACTCCCAGACTCAGCTCTGCATTTGTGCCCAGCACTTCCTGTTTCTCCCTCCACACTGTCTCCTGGCACAGTGGGTGGGCCGTGTGTAAGGCCAGCACCTCCCCTCATGCCGTGGACACACTATCCCCTGAACTTCTCTTACAACTGTTCTCCCTCCACAGCTGCATCGTTCTCGCCACCATGTGAACATGCTCTAAGAACTCCTGTCTTAAAAAAAAAAAAAAAAAAAAAAAGAAAGAAAGAAAGAAAGAAAGAAATCCTGTATGGACATACAATTCTCTTCCAGCAATTGTCCCACTTCTTAGTTCTCCTTTGGAGAAAAACTTCTCAGCATAGTTTTTGTGCAGGCCGACATAGTTTCCCCTCTCCAGCCTGTGCCAGTCCCACCACAAGCCCACAGGCAATGCTTTTGGCAAGATCAGCTGTGGTGCCCACATTGGCCAAATTCAGCAGCCGTCATATTGGACCCCAGCAGCGTTCGACACAGTTGCCCACTCCCTCCTTCCTAAAACCTTCCTTCCTTTGGCTTTGAGGTACCAGCCTTGGCTCTTCAGTGGAGGCTTCTTCGGAGTTTGCTGTGCTGCCGCAGGGTTGAGTCTTTGGGTCTCTTCTTTATCTCCTTTGACCTTGTAAGTGAGCTAAGTCAGTCCATGACTGTAAATGCCAGCTATATGCTGGCCACTGGAGTCTGAAATTGTCCCTTCAATTCTGGACTTGTGTATTTAGTTGCCTTTTTGATATTACCACTTGGGTTCTAATAGGCATCTTAGAAAGAACATAGTCCACACCGATTAAGTCCTTCTCCCTAACCTACTCAGTTGATGGCGTCTCCATTCTTTCGGTTCTTTGGGTCGAGTTTCCATATAGAAAATATTTCAGGACTCTTTATTCTGTTCCATTAGTCCGTGTGTCTATTTCTGGGCCAGAAAAAACATTTTCTTAATGGTTTTATGATTAAATGCTAATGTTTGAAAGAATGAGAATTATCCTTCTTCCCACCTCCGTGTTTCCAGACTGCTTTGGCTATTTTTGGACCATTGTTCTACCCTAAAAATTTTAGAACAAGCTTGTCAGGTTCCATGAAAAACCTCAGTGGCATTTTGATTTATTTCTTCAACAACAGTTACATATCACTTACTAGGTGCCAAGCACTGTTCTAAATGCTTTGCAAATACTTGTTCAGTTAAAACACGTATTTTTATTAGGACACAATGACATCTTCTTGCTGTTGAATCTTCCCATTCATGAACATGGCGAAGATTTGGCCTTCTTCGATATTTTTAAAATAAAATTTCATAATTTTCTCCATAATGGTCTTGAATTTTAGATAGATTTGTTCCATGGCACCTTGTAAAATTTTATTTCTGTTGTAGAAGATATATCATTTGACAAATGACAGTTCCTACTTATATATTGCTCGTGTAAAGGAATTCGGCATAGATTTTTATTGTTAACCTTCAATCTGACAACTGTACTTAACTGTCTTATTCATTCTAATTATTTGTCTGTGAATTCTCTTGGATTTTCTGAGTGAAAATAATACCCCCTCCTGTTTAGGCTTCCTGGTTCAACAGAAGTCTGAATAGTGGGTATCTTTATACTGTTGCTGACTTTACAGGGAGCCTTCTCATTTTTCACCACTAAAAAGAATGCTTGTGTCTACGGCCACACCACCCTGAACGCGCCCGATCTCGTCTGATCTTGGAAGCTAAGCAGGGTCGGACCTGGTTAGTACTTGGATGGAAGAATACTTCCTGTAGGTGTCCACTAGATTTTCTTGATCAGATTAAGGAAATTTCTTCTAGTTTGCTGAGCAATTTTTGGGGGGTTTGTTGTAAATTTTATTTTTTAAATTAACATAGAATTTTTTTTGGTGTACTGTTCTATAGATTTTAACACATGCTTAGCTTTGTGTAAGCACTACGATAGGGAAGGTATAGAACAGTCCCATCACTTCAGAAAACCCCCTTGTGTTCTCATTTTATAGTCAAACCCTCTTCCTACCCCAAACCTCTGTAACTACTGATCTGTTCTCCATCATCATAATTTTATTCTTTTCAAGAATGCTACGTGAATGGAGTCAGGCAGTATATAACCTTTTGAGACTGCCTTTTTTTCACTCAGCCTAATGCCTCTGAGACTCATCCAAATTGCATGTTATCTGTAGCTTGCTCCCCATGTGGCTGAGCAGTATCTTGTTGTATGGATGTACCACAGTGTATCCATTCACTCACTGTATGGATGTACCACAGTCTGTTTATCCATTCACACACTGAAGGGCAGTTTTTGTTGATGATGAAGAGAACTGCCATAAACATGTGTATGCATGTCTTTGTGTGACATAATTTCCATTTCTGTAGCGTAAATAGTTATGGTTGGTGTATGTGTAACTTTATAAGGATCTGCAAAGTCTCCTCCCAGAGTCACTGTACGACTTGCATTCTTGCCAGCACTGTTGGAGAGTTTCAGTGGCTCTGCATCTTCTTGCACTTTGTATTGTTGAAATTTTTTTATTTTTGCATCCTACTCATCCTAAGAGGTGCCTGGAGGTATCTCATAGTGGTTTCACTATGCATTTCCCTAATGGGGAATGATGTTGACCATCTTTTTATGTGCTTCTATAGCCCGTGGTATCAATATATCCTTTTTGCTGAGGTGTCTGAGTCTTTTTTGCCCAGTTTTTAATTGTGTTACTTCTTTTTTTTTACTATTGAGTTTTAAAAACTGTGGTAAAATTTATATAACATCAAATTTACCAGTTTAACCATTTGTAAATTTGTAACTCAGTGGCATTAAGCACATTCACAGGGTTGTGCAACCACCACCATTATCCATTTCCAGAAATTTCTCATGATCGCGAACAGACTCTGTGCCCATTAAACAGTGGCTGCCCACCCCCTGCTCCCCGCACCTGCTGGCAGCTTTTGCCCCGCTTCCTGTCTAGGTGAACTTGCCTAGTCTAGGTACTCGTTTAAGTGGGTTATACGACATTTGTCCTTTTGTGTCTGGCTTTTTTACTTACCGTAATTTTCAAGGTACATGGTTTTCAAGGTGGTTAGTAGACGTTTGTCCACAAAATGCCCAGAGACACTGGGTCCATGCTGAAGGGTCCTTGAAGTGTAAAAGGTGAGTGACGGAGCCGTGGATGAGCTATCACCTGGGTTCTTGGTGGCCACACCCAAATATGGCCGCCAGCCCTACGCCGATGCTGGCAGCATCGGATCTGTGTCACTGAGACTGTTCGCAGGTGAGACGATGACCAGCCAGGCTGATACACACTCGAGAGCAGCTGCTCGCCAACTTCAGAGTAACCCTGCCGTACGTTACGATGAGGAAGAAGGAGAATCAACGTGAAACCCCAGATTCTTCATGAACTATAAGATGAATAATATCCATATGCTTTGAACAAGTTCAGTGTTTGTATTCTGAAACAAATTGCGGGCCCAATGCCTCTGTTTCGGACAGCACCAGCTGTCCTGCGAGGTTCAAGGTGCATGCATGTCGTGGTGTGTGTTCAGCTTCATTGGCTTTTATGAGGGACTAATACTCCACCTTGCAGGGGTAGCACCTTTTGTTTATTCGTCTCTGGATGGGCACTTGGGTGTGTCCACCTTGTGGCTACTGTGACTAATGCTGCCCTGAACATTGGTGTCCAAGTATCTGTGTCCCTGCCTTCCGTTCTTTTGGGTGTATCCCTAGGAGTGGAATTGCTTTATTTACATTTCTCTGCTTCTCACTTCCCACGACTGTGCCTGAATTCCAGGTCAAGGGGCAGGTGGAGAGGGGGGGGGAATAGTACCTTGGGGGTTTACCCCATGCTCTCGGGGCCTCAGCTCCTTTGATCAGAGAAGAGGATGGTCTTCCCTCAGGGGTGTGTGGGTTTCCAGGGGCTGGCATGCATGAGAATACACAGTAGGAAAAAAAATGTGGATTTTCCCTACTCAGAGAATTAGGAGATCCATTTCTCGCTCTTGTATCTAAACTGGAAGGAGTCCCTGTGCGGTCTGTCATTCATGCCGGCCCCCACTTGGACCGTCTTGAGACAAGGCCAGGGGATCCTAGAGGAAGAAACAGAAAACTCACCATTGGTTTGGTGGTACTTTGGATTCTTGTCTTTTCTCTTCATCTGTTGGCTACTGATTGGTTTCAGGTCCTCAAACAGGTGCTGCATGCATCCTGTCCAGGTTTTTCGCTGCACTCGGTGGGAGACATAGGGTGCAGCGTGCTCACTCTGTTTTACGTGGAAGTGTACCTCATGTGTTTTTGTTTTGCTTTTATTTGTTTTCTTTTAATCAAGAGTAAGTCTTGATTTTTTCAAAGGCAGCATCTCTTCAGATAATGTTTTTGTTTCCTGCTCTAATCTCAGGAAGGAAGGTATGCTAAGTTATGTTATGAAATCAGTAGATTCTCTAATATTGTTCCACTTCTGTGATGAACATAGTAGACATATATTCTTGCTTTAAGTTTGCTCGCTCTGCTGTTTGTTAGCTATTGTTTCACCGGCATAGTAAGTATGTTCACCTTCATGTTAGTAACATCATCATAAAAATATTACAGTTTTTCATGTTCCCTTTCAATGTGCTTCTCTTTTAAATAGCTATCCCCACAGGCTGGTTTTAAGATTTACTCCTGTGAAGCGATCAGTGGGTGTCCATACCCGATAAAAATTGGGCTCTAGGTGTAATGGAACAGGACCAAACTAGCATGTTGCTGTACAGAGGGAGGTTAGGGGGCGCTAGAGGCCTCTTCCAGGAGGTACATGAGCTTCTCCCAGTGTCAACTTGCAGGGAACTCAGTGGCCTGTTCTCTTTGGGGCTGTGCAGAGTGGGGGCCCTGGGAGTCCAGGGTTCTGCCTCCTCTCCCTGCCCAGCCCCTAACGAGATGTGTGCAGGGGCAGGGCCAGTGGCTCAAGCAGAAATAGGTAGGCCAGGTTCATGTGAGGTGGGGTGATTGTCTCCAGGGACTTCTACACTGTCATCCCGTGAATGCTGTGGAGCCAGGAAGGACCAGCTGAGTGATCTGGGGCGGGCGACATTGGGTCTCCGAACTTCAGTGTCCAGGAGGAGCCTGTGTGGGTCTAGGGGTCTTCGAGGCCGTCATGCCTTTTGGCCTAACTTGGGCACGTTTGGGCTCTATTGTCTTGGACAGGAAGCTGGGTGGGCCTTGGGGGTCTGGAAGGAGTGGTTAATGAGGGCGCAGGGAGGCGTTTTAATTGGCCCCCTGGACAGAACAGCACACTAAGTGCTCGGATTTCCTCCCTGCATTCTTTTCCCCTGAGCTTCCGTTGCCCTGGCTGGAGCCCAGACAGACCTGAGCTGCCCCCTGGGGGCAGTCGCCATGGTTGTCAGGGGCTCCCAGGGAGGCCTGTGCGGAGTCTGAGTCCTCCCTTCAAGGTGGTTGGCAACTGCCTGGAGAGCCACCAGGGAGAGCTGAGACACCTCCACTTAGCGACCGTTTCCCTCCCTGGACCTGGCAGGCCTACAGAGGAACGCACTTCTCGCCTCTTCTGGAGAGCCTTCTGAGCTGTGGCCCCTTCAGCTCCCTCTTCCCTCCCACCACCTTTGTCTTTGAGCTTGAACTTCGGGGAGTTTTCCTCGAGGGACTCTCCCTGGAGACCCTTCACTCACTGGCTCCACCTGCAGGTGGAAACGTGATTCTGATGCAAAAGCAGGTTGAGACTGGCCTGGATAATCCAGCTCTGATCATCTATGTTGTGTGACAGTGAGTTTGTATCAGAGCCGGACCTGCCTGGGGTCACTCGGGATGCCGCTGTGTGACCTGGGCAGCTCGCCGCCCTCTCTGGGCCTTGCATTCTCCCAGCCCTGACGGAAGGTAGCTTGTCAGTGGCCAACGTCGTCCCCACCTGGGATGGTCTGGAGGTCTGGAGCCCCATCTCTGCCCGTTGTACTGTGGGGAACTTGGCGTAGAACTGCTCGAAGTTATCCTGAGGAAGGTAGAATGGCCAGGTGGAAAGGGCGGGGGCTGTGGAGTCAGGCAGACCTGGGGTCCAGTCCCCGCTGACCAGCCGGGCGGTGGCTCTCTAGGAGACCCATAGCCGACTCGTGTGTGTCTTTGCGTGGATTGGAAAACGATGCCCCTTTCTGATGTTCCTTTCCGCTGGAAAATTCTCATGACAAATCTGCGCTCTGACCGTGTGACATGTGCCTCCCAGAATTGTGCTGAGTACACCTGCCCAGCTGTGCCCAACAGCTGTCTGAGCCCCTGGGCAAGGCATGCAACCCCCGCGGACCTCTGTTTACTCATCTGGGAGAAGAGGACAGTGGCGTGTGTGGCCCCCGGTCGTGGTGAGGGTGAGATGTGGGTAAAAAGCCCAGGCCGTGGACAGAGTCGTGGCTCTGGAGACGTGAATGTCCCTTTCCTTTTCCTGGGAACCATCTTCCCGGATGGCTTCTTCAGGGCCCAAAGCACCTCCCCCTTCCAGCAGAGCAGCCCGTGGCAGCCCAGGGTTTCCAAGGTGGGTTTGGAGCTGGGAGTCACAGCCTGTCAGCAGGCCTCAGCTTCCGCTGCCGTCGTCTGGGAGTTCATTCCAGCATGCCTTGGAATGCTCCTCTGCTCGCCCCTCAGGAGGGCAGGGGAGCCCCCCAGGGGCTGGGGATCCGTGGGGCACAGAGTGGCGTCACTGTTGCGAGGCAGCGGATGCTCACGGGAGCCAGGGCCAGAAAGGAAGAGAGGCGCACACTGCGAGGAGCTCTTGCCTGGCTGGGGCCGGGCCTGTTCTGGCGAGGCCGAGGGGAGACCTGCAGGAAGGCTCCACCCTCAGAAGAAGGGGTCCCAACAGCGGGCCCACCAGGCATGGGCTGGCCGTCCCCTCATTAGGGCTGTCCTAGGGCATCCAGGCAGGACGCATGCAGTTGAACCAGATGACTTCTTATTCGTCTTTAAAAAAAAATGCGATTACAGTAGACCTACAATATTATCCGAGTTTCAGGTGTACAGCATAGCGATGAGGCATTCCTGTAACTTGCAAAGTGATCACCCTGATAAGCCCGGCACCCATCCGGCACCTTTCATCACTGCTGCGATGTAATTGGCTCCATCCCCCACGCTGCGTGCGCTGTAGGTCCTGCGACCGATTGTGCAACTGGCGATTTGTGCTTCCCCATCCCTTCACCTTCTTCAGTGGCCCCACCCCGTTCTGGCTGGTGACCTTCAGTTCGTGGGACCCCTTGGCTTCTACTGTGCCCGCCAGCCCGGCGAGCTGCTGAGAAAGGGGAAGGGCTCACAAAACTGGGCTCTGATCCCAGCTTCTCATTCATGGGCCCTGATTTGGGCAAGTTGCCTAACTTCTCGAGGCCTCAGTTTCCTCACCTGCAGATGGGAAGGGTAATACTCACCTCATGGGATGGTGGGAACATTAATTAAAAATCATGAGTGTGACGTTCTTACCAGTGTCTGGTGCAAAGTGGGGGCCTAACGCAGTTCGGTGTCCCTCTCCCAGCTGTCTTGTCTCTGCCTTGTGTGGGGTGGGCTGTCGTTAGTTCACCGTGAGAGCAGCCAGCTGGGTGCTGGACTTTCCTCTCATACGTCTCAGCCTTTTAACTGCTAGTGGTTGGTCTTGGGCTGGTTTGTGCAACTGGGGTGTTTTAGTGGGGCCAGGACAGCAGGGGGCCCTGTTCGGTCCCCCAGGCAGTGCCCCTGCTGAGAGCCTGCAGTCCTGCACGGCTGATGGCCATGGCGGCTGCCTGGGTGTCAACCAGCCGGGCCGGACAGAGCCTCGCAGCCTGTCACCGTCCGGAAGAACTCTGGTCCGCGTGGAGTGGGACCGTGGCCGAGGTGGCAGTGCTTGGGCGTGACCGCTGACCTGGCCTGGGGTTCCAGCGCCTGAATTTAGCGCGAGGTTAGGCATCTGCTCTCAGTGGGTTCACGTTCCCATTTGCCGATGCGACCTGTGCATAGACGGGACTGGGAAAGCAGGCGGGGCTGCAGCCAGAGGCGTTGTTAGAGCGTCTCAAGGTGCGTGGCCTGTCCTATCATGGCATTTCGCTGCCCCCTTTCTCAGTACAAAACTTTTCTCGCCTGAGAAAGGCAGAGATTCGTGGTGGAGTTGTCCGTCTCCGTCTGCTCCCAGGAGCTGGAAGGCGCCAGGCACCCCTTCCTCCTCCCTTGGAATGGCCTCCATCTCCCTCCCCACCTCACTGCCCCCCACCTGTCCCGGGTCTCCTAGAAGCCTCCTGGTCCTGGTACTCCTCACCCCAGGCCACCAGAGCTCTCTGTTCTGTGAACAAAGACCATTCAGCAGCCAACAGAGTTCGGACCGTGGCACGTGTTGGTATTAGGTTTTCCCATTCAGGCTCCCTGAGGTCAGGCCCGGTAGCTTGGCTGGGTGGGTCCCATAGAAATGCCAGGTGCTGTGGCGAATTCAAATGCAGCAACCCCGGTAATCCAGGTCAGGAAGCTCTGTGCCGAGCCTCCGGGTCTTGGGTGGGCTCCGGCCACCCAAGGACCAGTTATGTTCGTCCAGCTCAGTGATGCGGGAGGAGGCTCAGGGGCACTCGGTAGAGGTGAATCGATTGTTTCATCTGAGTAAGAGGTGGAAGGTCAGTCTGAAACCCAGCGACTTGGAAAAAGGGGTCAGGGAAAGGGAGTGAGGGAGTGAAGTAAGTCCGTTTCACTTTTAACATCCTGCTCTGTTCCCTAAAGGATTGGTGCATAGAGCCAAACAAGTAAAATATATTGTGGAATGAAGTAGGATACAGATAAATTAACAAATGTATAAAATCAAGACCAGAGAAGAGAGAAATTTATTACCTGAGCCTTTACATATGACCCATATTCCTCTAGATTTAAAAAAAAAAAAAGGGGCAAAGAAGCATGTTTCCAAAGCCGTCCTCTTGGTTGGCAAGGCTGTTTTGATTTCTCCTTCCGCCTGTGCTTCGCATCACCCTGGGCTCAGTGAGCAGGAGCCACGCAGCCACTGGCAGGCCAGCCGCACCCTCGGAGAGGCTTGCCTGTTACTAAGGAGAGAGGGGCCCCAAAGGGGAGCCGCCCCTGCCACTCTCAAATGATCAGCTCCAGTGAGTCATCACTACAAAATGGTTTTATTTTCTTTTGTGCAAGAGCCCGATTCAGAGTCAACGTGACAGCCAGATTGGCCCAGAAGGTACAAGAACGCTAGCATTTCCGGATAAAGGACGAGGGAAGGACACAGGCTGAGGGCTGGTGACACAGTCTATGCCACTGTGCTCACACTCCAGCTGGTTTGCGGGGCTCTGTCCACAGAGCTTCTGAGCTGCGGCTCAGTGGAGGGGCGGCCGGGCCCCCGGCCGGCTCTGGGCTCTCAGCAGTGGGGCCCATCAAACAGGACAGACGTTTGGATGTGAGAGGCGGGCAGCACGGGGCGTCAGGGTGCTGGTCCTGAGACAAGGTGGCCCTGGGTTCAGTTTCCCCATCTGCCATTCACTAGGTGCTTCATTTCAGGCAATTTGGTTACGTTCGCAGAGACTCAGCATCCGCATCTGGAAAATGGGGGGATGATAGAAATACCCTCAGAGAGCTGCTGTGAAGGTAAAGTTAGGAAATGAATGGGAAGTGCTTAGTCTGGTCCTTAGGCAGGGCATGGCACTTCTCATTTTAAGCAACTCCTATTTGCCCATCCTCCCTGCCCGTCCATCCTCCCCCCCAGCCCTCCACCCCACCCTGTGCAGGTTTTGGGGATGAGTCACAGGCACATCTTTCGAAGCTCAGACTCAGCATCAGAAGCTTCTCAACACAGCACTTGATTTGGCCGTCACCAGAGTTTTACATTGTTATGCTTAAAACCAGTGCTGGGGTTGTCGAGCATCAGTATTTTTCAAACCCAATGGAGGCCAAGGAAGCCAAACTCTTTTGCCCTCGACCAGTCAGTATGTGGGACTCAGAGAGGGACTGTATCCTCTTCTCCGAGAATGCTGGCCTCGGGGCTGGAGGAGAGGGGCGGTGTTTCCAACCCACTGCCTGGCTTCGGTCTGCTCTTGGACACCGTTTGATCTCTTGGAGTGTCAGTTTCCCCACCTGTGTCACAGAATAGGTCTTGCCTCCTAGGGGCCGTATTTATGAGTTGTACTGCTTTTCACGCTGAGATGAATTTGATCCTTGTTTCTATTCCCTTGTTGCTCTTTTCTGCCTAGGGAGGGTTTAATGGGGTTAGGGAGACACCTGGTTGCTGGGGCTCTTGTGTGAACATGGCAATGAGGCTCTTTCCTTTGTAATTAGCTTCTTCCTCTTGGGGGTCCCATTGTTCTGGGTGCTGGTCCCCCGTGCCCAAAGGGCCTCCCTCTACTGACCATCTCCTGGGCTTGTGCCAGGTCTCAGGTCCCAGGCAGGTAACTTCCCCCGTTCTCTGTAGGCTGGTACATGGCCCTCACTGGGGCTAGAGGCATGGGGGGCATGGGCTCAGGCCTCCGTGAGACTTTTCCCTAAGTGCGGCCCTCCCTGGGGGTCACAGCTCCTATCTGCCAACCTTTTGTGGAAGGCAAAGAGCTGAAATGGGACAGGCCTGGGCTTTGGAGCCAGGTACACCTGGGTTTGCACTGGAATTCTGCCACACACACAACTGTGTGGTCTTGGAAAATCGACCCAGCCTTTCTGAGCTCCAGTGTCCCGTCTGCCTATCAAAGGGGAGCGACAGTCGCACTCAGTGTGAAGGCCGGGGCCGTGACTGGGTGTCTGCGGCTTCATCTGGTGTCTGCAGTTCAGTCGGGTTTTGAGAACTGTTCTGAAGGGCGGAATGGATACTCACAGTACACGTAAGCGCCCGGTGCGTGTTTGTATTCTGGCACCGAGGTCCTCCAGCCTTCCCAGTTCCTGGCCCCATTGCGCTCTGCACGGTAGGTCAGAGGGAGGTTGGTCCTTGATTTGTACAATAAGGGTTGTGTTCTGGGCCTTTAGGCCCTGGGGATGTAGTAGGTTTTTCGTGGGCAGGGAGTCCACGCTCGTGTGGGGCTCACACTGTAGTGGAAGGAGAAAGGAACCCGCCCCCCCCCCCCCCGCCAGGGGCTGAAGGTGCTCGGTGCTGTGGGTGGGGTGTGAGGAGAGTGGGGTGGGGGCTGGGACAGAGGAAGAAGGGAATTGGGGGCAGTGGTCTTAGCAAGATGGTCACGGAGGGCCTTACTTCGGAGGCGACCGCTCAGCACAGGTAGTCGATGACCTTGGACCAAGCCTCTTTCCCTCAGCTGTGTGTGGCTCAGGTCTTTGCCGGTAAAGGCAGGGCAAGGTGAGGCCCAGCACCGTGGGCCACATTCTGAGCTGCATCCCCCACAGTGACTGGGAAGGTGCTGCCAGCTCCTTCCAAGGCATTTTTCTTCTCTGGGTATCCCTTGTGCCTGGCTTTCCAGCCCCAGGCCCCCAGAGGACCTCCCCTGGGGCTCCCAGATCTTGCCGCAGAGCAGTGGGTGGCACGGGCAGGCTCCTCGCAGGAAGCCAGGCTGCCCCGCCCCAGCTGGCTCCCTCTGCTTTGCCCTGGCGCCCGAACCCCAGCTGCGTTTACACTGACCCAGGTGCCAGGGCTTTCAAAACAAGGGTGGCAGTGTTTTTGGTGCCCCTTTTGGTTACACAGCAGTGAGCACCTGCTCAGGCCACCACCCCGACTGTCTGGGCCACCTCCCTTGTCCTGTTCTGGTGGCCTGGAGTGTTTGTGGCTTAGCTGGGACATCAGAGCTGCCTTCTTTGCTTGGGTTCAGGACGCCCATGGCTTTGGTTCACTCGCCCACCCACCCCCTCCAAATCTCTAGGTAAGGCAAGCTCGTTTCAAGATTTGTTTCCGGCCATTTGGCCGGGGTGGGGGGAGGGGGTGCGGTGAGGAACACACAGCGCACATACCAGGGGAACACTTCATTTAGGAAGCTGCTTCTCAAATACGAGTGTAGCTTCCCAGGCAGTTGATTTTAAAACCTAGGGTCCTGTCCCCACATGCAGGGATTCCGATTTAGTGGATCGAGGCTAGGACCAAGGAATCTGAGTGGTCGTCGTTGTCGTCGTCGTTGTCATCATCATCATCATCATCATCATATCGTCATCATCTTAATGTCAGCTCCATAGCCGATCCCACTTGAGGAAACTTAAATCGCACAGCTTCCTGCCCTCACTTGCTCAGCTCTCGAGGCCGAGTGAGGTCTGTTGTTTCCGCCCCTGCAGAGTCTCGCCCAGCCCGGAGCTCCCAGGGGGCCCTGAGGACACGCACCGAAGGCAGAGGCAGCTCGAGGTGGAGCTTGCGTAGAGAGCCCTTCACTCGCAGCGTGAACAGCTGCCCACCAATGGATCCTCATAGCTGTGTTTGCGTCTTTTTTTAATCCTCACCTGAGGATATATTTATTGACTTGAGAGAGAGAGGGAGAGACATTGATGTGAGAGAGAACCATGGGTCAGTTGCCTCCCATACGCTCCCCAACCAGGGGTCGAACCTTCAACCCATGTATGTGCCCTCACTAGGAACCGAACCCACAACCTTTTGGGGGTATGGGATGATGCTCCCACCAACTAAGCACCCGGCCAGGGCTGTTTGCAGTCTCAGTGGTTGAATTTTTCTTAGAGTCATGTTCAGGAATTTTGGGGAAAAGATTTTATTTATTTATTCTTAGAGAGAGGGAAAGGGAGATAGAAAGAGAGGGAGAGAAACATCGATGTGTAAGAGAAACATCAATTGCTGCCTCTCCCATGTGCCCAGACTGGGGACCGAACCTGTAACCTAGGCCTGTGCCCTGACCGGGAAAGGAACTGGTGACCTTTAGCTTTGGGGCAATGTTGCCAAACCAACTGAGCCACACTGGCCAGCACTCTGTTGGATTTTTTTTGGGGGGGGGGGATCAGGATTTTAATGACAACACAGTAGCAGCCTGAGAAGAAGAACTGAATAGGGTCATTACATTTGAAGGAACCCCAGGCCCACCTTCCTCCCTGAATGTTGCTTTGGTAAAGATGTATGAAGTCACACCATTTATTCGTGCTTCTGAGTCTTGGCTGCTCTTTGGAATCACCGGGTGTCTAACAGGGACCGATGTTTTGGTCCCACCCCCAGCCCCTGTTTGATTGGTCTGGGCTGTGGTCTGGGCGCCAGCACTTTCGAAGTCCCCCAGAGCAGCACCCTCAGTCGATCTCCACGTAACCTGGCAGGAATGCTAATCCCCAGGCCTCACCCCAGACCCACTGAGTCAGGACCTGCATTTTAAGGAGCCCTGCAGTCTACGTTCACACAGCCTCCGGGCGGTTCTGTGCCCGAGGCAGCTCGAGAACCACTGGCCGGGCAGGGGAGTTAGACAGAGGGGTGGAGGTTTGTGAAGGGTGGTGGGCATTGGGGGGCTTTTAGAAATGAATGGCTCCACTTGGACCTTAAAGGGTGAGGGGGAGCCAGCCAGTGACACAGGGCAGGGGGCATAGCTGGGGGAGGGGCATCAGGAGCCAAGTGTGAAGGGCGTGTTTGGGATTCTCAGTTTAGAGCATGTGACAAGGATGCTCTGGGCCATCTAGTGAGCTAGGAAGAATAGGTTGGGCCAGGTTTTCGATACCTGGCTGAGGCAGCCGTATCTTGTAATAGGGAGCATGGCATTGCGCCTGGGTCTAGGGGAGCAAAGCTGGTAGCAGGGTTCAAGTCCCTCCTGGGTAGGGACGACTCTCCTGGTGCTCCACTGGCCTGGATCTCGATGCCAGCCCCTCCTGGCGTGTCTGGGATCTGCGTCAGCAACTCCCACCCTTGGGTGGGGGGTGGAGCTGTCAGCAGCCGTCCCCGCATGTCTAACAGTGACAGCAACATCCCCGCACCTCTTGTTCCTGGAAGCCAGCGGACCGCTTTGGTGGTGGCTGGTGTTCTCGGGGACTGCCGTGGGCTTGGTAATCCTGCTTTAAAAGTAGCCCGTCTGTTTCTGCAGCAGAGATTTTGGGAAGATCCTTGCTGTATTTCCTCCTTCAGAGCTCTGCGGTGTCTAAAGAGGAGGCACTTTGGACTCAAGACCAGGGAAACTCGTGTCTGCAACTAGCTTGGGCTCGCACCTCCCCACCCCTTCTTTGCACCCCGTCTTTCCCCCTCTCCCTTTGAATTGCTGGGCTGCGAGGGTCCGGCGAGCAGGGTGTGGTGTCACCTCCCCCTGCTGCTCACTTCGAGTAACGTCTTGCTTACAATAGAGTGGAACGGGGCATCGCAAACCACAGAAACATAGACATAGACTTCCTTTGATTAAAAGTGTGGAATCCTTAATTAAAAAAATCGTCCACATGTAGTAAGTTTAAAAACCTTCACCCTTTGCGAGAGGGTGAAAGGACTTTTTTGGCTCCTTCCATTCTTTGCAAAATGATGACTTGCATTTATGAAGCAGTTATTTCTTTTGTCCTGCCGCTGGGACCAGCGATACATTCGCGATCTTTGTTCTGCGTCCGCACTGAATGCTTTTTCTAAACTAAGATGGCCAGATTTTCCCGGTTGAGGGCTTTGGGTGGGCATTCAGGTCGCTCACCGACGTCTGTATGCTTTTCGCCTGTGTATATGCGGAGCAACCAACGTGTAATCCTTGGGGGCATGTACGGTGGTACTTAATGTGAGGGCATTTTGCCTTTCTGCTTGGTAATTGACCTCTTTTTTATCCTAATCCGGGGACATTTTTCATTGCCTTTGATGGGAGGGGAGAGAGAGAGAGAGGGAGAGAGAGAGACACAGATACAGACACATCTATGTGAGTCCCCCACTGGGGAACCCACAACCTGGGCGTGTGTCCTGAGCGGGAATCGAACCCACAGCCCTTTGGCCTAATGGGACAGCACATCAACCAAATGAGCCACACCAGCCAGGGCCATAATTGACCTCTTTTGAATCACAAAGATGGTGTTTATAAGCACAGGGACACTGTTAACGACCCTGTGGACAGATCAGTCCCATAGGGCCTCTTCAGAGGAGGCCACCCTCCCGATGGGAAGCTCGACGGGGGAGGTCTCCTCACACAGTTCTCTGAAGTACTTCCTTGACCCCCCATGTTGAAGCCTCTTGTGTGTTAGCATCTAAATTTAAATATCCTTCTAGTAAAAACCAGCCTTGGTACCTTCTGACATCCCTGCCTTGGCTTTGCCCCTATTCACCTGAGCAAATCGGGCTCCTGGCAGTCGGTTGGGTACAACCATACGCTGGGGGCGGCCCGACGAGAGGAAGCTGGAAGGGCAGGGGAGCCGCGGCTCGGAAGCCGGGGCTGCACGACTCTTACTAAGTGGACACGAGCCAGTTAATTCCTTCAGGCACAGTTGTTAGCTTGATGTTGTAAGGTCCTCTCAAGCTTTATTCAGATGCTCTAATCGAATTGGCTGAGGCATTCGGTCTCACTTAGGCATCGAGAGCAGCCCTGGAATTGTAGAAAGAACAGAAATAAAGTTGCTTTTATTCCCTTACAAAGACTCTCAAGTGTAGCTCCCTGTCAAACAACCCAGAGCACTGGCTTCTGGATTTTGTTTGCACACATGCCTTGTTCTTACCAAATTCTCTGTTTTCTTTTTTTCTAGTCGCAAATGAAGCTGGAGACAAGGCTGCCAGACCACTTGCCCGCTTCTCCCGTGAGTACCTGTTTCCTTTCCTGGGCTCCTTCCGAGCCTGGTTCGCCCCTGCAGCCCCGCCCCCCGAGTGTCAGTAAACACTGCCAGTGAGGGAGTGACAGAAGGAACGTCTTCAGCGGGTTCATGTTCTTCCCATCCGATCCTCATCATGGGTGGGCTAGTCCTTGCTATGGCCTGTTTAATCCTTAGCACTGCTGGTTTCTCGGACAGTTCTAGGCTTTGCTATTCAAGTGTGGTTCTGGGAGCAGGAAAGTCTTGGCCTGGGGGCTTGTGAGCAAGGCAGAGTCAGGTTAGGCCTGCCAAACCAGACTCTGCCCGGTAACACATCCTTGGGGGATGTCTGCACATGTCTGAGTTTGGGAACCGCTGGGCTGGGGGTCCCGAGTGCCCCGCGGTGGGCTGGGCTTCTTATGAAGACAGAGTGAGAAGAGCGTGTGAAATGCTTGTAGGTCCCCGCACTGTGACAGTGCCCTCGCCACCCAGAGTGGATTTGCGGGCTGGCTCCGCTGGCTTCCCCTGAGTTAGGGGACAAGTGGAAGCTCAGACAGACAGAACGGGTTCCCGTCGGCGCAGGGACACTTGTGAGGGCCGTGGAGCTCTCCCTCAATGTCGTTTGGCCCCTTCGCCTCCGGGTTTTGATCCGAATGAGAGAGCAGGAGTCAAAAGCCTCTCAGGGTTTCCTGGGCTGGGGTGGTCGGCGAATCACACAGCATGTTGATGAAAACCGGGTCCCAGGAAGGAAGCGGACATACCAGAGATGGGGGTGCCGTGGAGATACTCCCGCAACTGTGTGGGCACCAGTGGAGAGCCGGTGGAACTGTCAATCAGAGGAGATGGTTTTTCATTTCCAGCCCCTCCCTCCTAGCCAGCCTTCTCTTCAAGTGATTTCGCTTACACTCTCTGGGCCTCAGCTTTCCCATCTGAAACAGAGGAAACACATACCCATCTTCTCTCCTTTATGAAAAGCCGCTTTCTTCTGGAGTCCCGGCACGAGAGAGCTGCCTAGGTCGCGGCCTTGTTCACGTTGGGTCCGTCGCGTCCTGGGTGCGGATGCCGCCGTCGCCCGACTTCACGTGCAGGCTTGAAAGTGTAACTTCCGTGTTTACAGGGCTTCTTCTAACCTCTGCCTTTTGGGGGGCTCCACACCCGGGCATTGACCCCTAGAAACGATTTTTACGGAACTGGAGTAGCACATGATGATGAGACGACAGCCTTATGTGCCCACAGGTTAGAGATGGGGTCGTGAAACTCTGGCTTGCCGCAGGGCCTGTTGCCGCCGCCCTGCTGCCTGGAATCAGCATTTCCAAAGTAAGCAACTATTTCACCCACGGCTCCACGAAGGTGATGAGCGTGCTTCTAGGCCTTGTCTTTCTTCATCCCCTGAGCAAAAGTCAGGCACAGCGACACGCTGGAAGGCCACTGGCCACGCTGGTGTCCCCGTGGTCATCACCAGATGTGGGGAGGGAGGGGCCCGTGAACCGGGAAGCCAGGACGAAACCCGGAGCAGTTCGTCCCTTCACCGTGTGCAGAGGCGGGCTTCTCTTGAGCGGACCCCGCACCTTCGCGGTTGTGTCAGTGGGCTGGCAGGACAGCGTGCCACCAGAAAGCTTAGTAGCGGAAGGAAAGTGAAGCCACGAGGGGAAAATAGCCATGCAGGCTAAAAAGGGATTAGTGGCAAGCCAATGAAGTTGGGCTGATTCTGGGGGAAAAAAAGGCACAAAATTGTGACTTAATGCAACATTCTGGAACGAAGTCAGATGGCACGTTAGCTACTAGGTCTTTTTGGAGCAAACACTGGAGGGAAAACATCGGGTGGCTTTTAGGAAGGGAAAAATGGTTCTTATTGACACTTCACCCCACCGGACGTGACCTTGATCGGGTGGTGCGGTGGGACTGACATACTCAGTTCGGGGAGATTGGAAGGATTTGGGTGACGGACTTTTGTGTGGAGACTGGGAGATGAGGCACTGGTGTTGGCTGTGGGTGATGTGAGGGCCCAGGGTCCCGGGGACCCCTGATAGGCTGGGCATTAGCCTCTCAGTCGCTGGATGAGGCTGGGGCCCGAGGTGGACGTTGGTCCTGATACCCCAGGACAAATTCCGTAAATCACAGAGCCTGCAGCCTGTGACGCGCAGCAAGTGGGGGTGGTTGCCCAGAATCCTCATCGCCCCTCTTCCCTCGCCTCCTTCCCTCCCTTCCTTGCTCATGTATTTTGAGGGCCTTCCTGTGCCCGACCTTGGAGACACAGAGGAGTAACTTTGTCTTCCGACAGCTCACAGTCTGACTGGAAGTGAATGGCTGCGATGCCGTGTGTGGAGGGAGATGCAGGGGCTGTGTGATGGGAGCCGACCAGCACAGCCCTCACCTGACCGGGGGTGGGGGTGCGGGGAGCCCTGGAGGAGCTGAGCATGAGCCAGCTGGGGCCTGGGGAGCAGAGGCGGAGACCTCTGATCCTGACAAAACCCAAGGCCCTCGAGGGCCACCCCCATTCGCTACGCTGAATGGGACACGTCCGACAAACAGAATACAAACGACAGCTGCGGAGAATAAAATAAGCACAGCATAGTCACTATAGTTGATAACATATTATGTGTTTGAAAGTGGCTAAGAGAAGTGGATCTTAAAGTGCCCACGAAAAAAAGTTCCAACTGCGTGTGCTGATGGATGGTAACTAGGGTTATGGTGGTCTTACTGGGAATTACTTTGAAATGTATACAAATATCAAACCATTATGTCGTACACCTGACACTAATAGAATGTTATGTGTTAATTATATCTCACCCCCCAAAACCTCCAAAACAAGCAAACAAACAAACAAACAAACAAACATCCAAACCAAAGCAGTATAACTTTTCAAGGAAGAGGTTACTTGTAGTGTCCAGACATGGCCACAGGGTGGCAGGAAAAGCCCAGAGTTTGCTGTGCATCTCTGCTCCCAGAGCCTTGAAAGAGGCTCCACTCCATGCGATGGACCCAGTTTTTGTGGGGAGAGCCCAGGGCAGTGGGAGAGATGGCAGGGGAGGGAGGCATTGGCTCCAAAACTCGTGAGCAGGGCAACTCCATTCTGGAGTTTCGACTGCTTCCCTGAGAGGAGAATAATTTCTCCCCTGAGACTAGATGTGGTTGAAAAGAAAATAATGTATCAAAAGGAGTAAGAAAACAGAGCCAAAGTTTGGCCTCTTTTGCTTTGGGAGGTAAAATTCCAGACAGTATTGGACACAGATTATCCTACCGCAGAGGGGTGATTTGGGTGGGTGGAGGATAAAGCAAAGGGAGGTACTTATCTGGTGGAGCTGGGCAGGGGCAGAGAGATGTGCAGGGAGGGTGAACCCCCCGGCTGGGCCAGAGGGTGATGTCCAGGGCAAAGTCAAGATTGTGCCTGACAGTGCAAGAGCTGGACCTTCCCTAAGTGACCCCTCACAGCTAGGAGGCTCTGTTGCAGGACTGGGAGCGTGGGCTGCGGGGCGGACAGGTTGTGGAGCCAGGGTGACAAGAACAAGGAGAAGGTACAGTGGGTGGCGGTGGCTATGGCTGGTGGCTGGGCATTGACAGTCCTCAGGGGCATGTCCTGTGGATGCCCCAGAGCCTCATAAAGGGCCCAGGACAGGGCCGGAGCTGCAGGGGAGGTTTTCTGATTTGTCTTAAGTAGCTGCAGCGATTCCTAAACAGTTCGGATGAGTGCGCTGCTCTGGATTCCATCTCAGCAGCATTCAGGGACCGAGCATCTTTGCTTGGTCCCTGACCAAGTGTTCCAGCAGGAAGTTATCTTGCACTGAGGCAGCTCTAGAACTTCCACAGGCTGAGGGGCAGCAAGCTGGCTCAGTGGTCCTCAATGGGGTGCGGGAGGGGGGTGTCCCTGGGCACGCATTAGAAATACAAGGCCTCGGATCCCTTGCCAGCTCTGCTGAAGCAGGAAATCTGGGGGTGGGTCCCTACAGCCCGTGTTTTATAGCAAACTCTGCCGGTGGCTCTGACGCGTGACCCGGTCGGAGAACCACTGCCCTGGTGGGGTGGCGGCGGGTGCACAGGCAGAAGCCCGGGTGCAGGGCAGTGTGGTGTTCCTACTTACCTCTGTGTCCCAGAATAATACAGTTGACATTTCTCCCATAGCTGTTTGTAATTGCGTATAGAGAAGACAGAGCAAATGTTGATTGTCCTTGTCAAAGGAGGGTATGTTATTATTTTATTTTTACTGGAGGGGCTTCGGGGGTGCTGATGGTGATTTTGGAAGATGGTCCAAGGGTCTCCCTACTCCGCTCTCGGAACTGGTGGTGCTCTGCATCATTCCTTGAGTCTAACCGTTTCTCTTTCTAAGGTTGTCTTCTACCCGGTCCTGGCCTTTCCTCCACAACAGGGTTTATTGTAAGGGCTCTGGGGTGGGCTCTGGGGTGGGCCCACCCACTTCTTGCTTGCACCTCCCCACCCCGCAACAGGTACCATCACCCTCAAACTCTAGCTTTTGTCACGTCACACCTGTGCTTCAGAAACCCAGTTGCTGCGCAGCTGTGTTAGCCCGGGGTTTAACTTCTGGACCACAAGGGGCCCCACCGCTTTGCCTTCCTCCTTTCCCCACCCCTTTCACCCAATAGGGCCGTTATCAGCCCAGCAGATCTGCTTGGTCCAGTAAACAGACAGACTTGTATTAGCCCGTTAGTGTAGACTTGAGAAATTTCCAGTTAGACAGGGACTTCAGAAGGATCCAGTCCAAAGCTCACCGCCTCAGGAGAGTTGGACTCGGAAAAGTGTGGGTAGTTGTGGTCATAGGGAAGGACTGAAGAGGGAGAGACTCTGTGTGTGTGTGTGTGTGTGTGTGTGTGTGTGTGTGTGTACTGAAATCCACTCTGCTTTTCCCTTTTCAAAGGCACATGCCCGTGTGTTTGACTGTGTCCACTCTGTTACTCAGCCCCCCAGGTGGCGGCCGTGGGCTCACCAGGGACTGTCTGATGATGCTGTGAGTAGCCTCTGCGGCGTGGGGACCAGGTGCCGCCCCGATGTCAGCGGAGGCCCCTGGTCCATCGGGATCTGGGGACACAGGCTCAGGTCGCTTCTGTGAGCCTCCGGGGGGCTAGGGCAGCAGTCCTCGGGGTTTTCTGGGGAGACCTCGGACGACCTGGCGTCCTTCTCGCCCCGATTTCCCACCTCTGCTCATTGTTCCCCTCTGTCTGCTTCTGACTCCCCACCTCTGCTCTGACCCGGACTGCAGTGTGGACAAGGCCCCTTTTCCTCCTCCCGTCGGGAGTAAACAGGGGCTGTCCATCAAAGCAGAAATGACGGAAGCTGAGGGGTCCACAGGAGAGACCCCAGGAAGCAAATGCACGCAGACCCTTTAAACTCCTAGCTCTGTTCTCAGCAGTCCTCCCGCCACCCGACGCCAACCCTTCCCTTGAAGGCCACTTGGCCAGTGCGGCTCAGAGGCAGGTATCCCAGAAACAGGCAAAAGGGCTCACCCCGGGGGGACGGTTTGGACGTGGGGGAACGAACACCAGCAAGTCACAGTTCGTGCCCTAAAGGAGTTTACCACCAGTAGACAATCCGTTGTCTTTACTTCATTACCAGCCATGGGTAGTTTGGGCCCAAATTAGAAAGCGTTCTCAGTGACTAACATACCACCCGAAGCCTCTGCTCTCTGGAACTCGACTAAAACTCCAAACCTCCAAGCAGTTGCTTCCATAGGCTTTTATTTTTGACCCCAGCACCCGGACGTGACAACCTGTCTAGGACGAGTGTGGCCCGCTCTCCCAGCGCCCGGCCTCGCTCCTACGGACCGTGTCGCCACGTGCATTCCCACCAGGTTTCCGCGGTGCGGTTGAGCGTGGGCCCTGCAACTTCCCGAAGGGATGCTCGGGAGAGTTACAAGTGAATCAGGGGGCAGATGGTGAGACGTGGGTTTTTGCATCTTCGCCGACATTAGCATACTTCAAAGTAGCCAGGCCTTGAAGGATTTTCACTTAATTATGGGTGAGGTGGTGTCCGAACGAGTGAAAGTCTAAATTGTGGACAACTTTAAAAAATGCTGTCTTCTAAGGCTCAAGCGCCTAAGAGTTACACTAACCACAGCAAAGTGTGTGTTAAGTGGATTTCTCTCTCAGTAGGTAGGCACCTTTTTTAATTCGTGTGCTAGATGGATGCTGTCAGAGTTCTTGAACAGTCTTCCTTTCATCTTGTCCGCATCAGTACTCTGCTGAACAGACTCTTTTGATGTATGACAAAGAGTAGTCAAGACCTTTCCTCTTGGAATTTTTAAAAAGGATTTTATTTATTTATATTTAGAGAGAGGGGAAGGGAGGGAGAAAGAGAGGGAGAGAAACATCAATAGGTCGCACTCCCCCAACCCAGCCAGGGTCCTGGCCCACAACTCAGGCATGTGCCCTGCCTGGGAATTGAACCGGTGACCTTTTGCTTTGTGGGACAATGCCCAACCCACTGAGCCATGGCAGTCAGGGTCAATGTCACAGATGTTTTGAGAACTGTTGAAGGTTTCCAAGAATTTTTTAAGAAACCTTTTTGGAGAACTAAATCTCTTCTTTCCTCTGGGCGTAGCAGGACTTGACCTTCTCAGCCTTCACCAGCATAATCTTCCTGTGTTTTTAACCAGGAACCGAGGTGACAAATGCTCATTGTCAGACTGACACGGGATCACCAGCTGTGGCCTCGCCACCCTGTCAGACGTACTTCACAACGAGTGGGCAGTTATCTCCGATTCAGAGTTTTCCGTCTCACTGTCTTGCTCTCTTGTCTTTTCTCAGCTCATCAGCCTCACCTTGCATGATGCATCTCACCTGGCAGCTCCACTTCCTTCTTTTATCGGAAGCTGCAAACTGCTTTCATGCGAGAGGACTAAGCAAAGTCAAGGTTCTCCCTAGTAGCAGACAGAGTGTAGCTTGTTAGTCAAGTACAAGGATGCCTGCTTTGTAAAAAAAAGTTGAACATTCTGCTTGATCTACGCTGTGCGTATGTTTATTTGCTCATAAATGGGAAGTACAAGTGGTGCGGTGGTCACTGTGAGCCGTGGGTCACTCTGAGCGGTGGGTCACTATGAGCCGTGGGTCACTCTGAGCGGTGGGTCACTGTGAGCCGTGGGTCACTCTGAGCCGTGGGTCACTCTGAGAGGTGGGTCACTGTGAGCCGTGGGTCAGGAGGAGGAGAGTTTTGGGGCCACGGAACCTCTGGTGTTCTAATTCTGTGATCCGGGATACCCAGCCTCTTGGAGCCTTGGTGTCCTGGTGCTCAGCGATGTTTCCGAGGTGCCTCAGAGGGTGGATTTACGGTTAAACAAGGTAATGCAGGTGGAGGCCCCGTGACGATGCTCGGCCCACAGCCCGCACTGAAGAGGAGGTTGGCTGCGTCTGGGTCTGCGCGCTCGGTCTCCTGGAGCGCTCGGTCGTATGGCCGCTGCGACCGAGGTGGTGGCTATGGAGGACCGGTGATTAACCTGGGGAGCTCACGGGGTCCGCAGAAAGCTGCCTTTGTACAGGGAGGGACAGATTTGCGGCAGGGGCAGAGGGGAGAAACGGGGAGAGGAGAATGTTGTAGGGATCGAACAAGTCAGGGAGAGGAAGGCCGGGGCGGGGTGGGCTGTGGGCTGAGGGGAGCTGCTCACCTCCGGCCCCTGGGCTGGTGGCGTTATTGTTGGCGCCCCGAGGGCCGAGTTACTCTATGGCTTCCAGCATGGGGTTTCCGAGGTTACTGAGAGAGACCTGTGTGACTCCGTTCCTGTGTTTTTGCTTCCAGTTAGGCAGAAACATTTCATGCTCTCAAAGTCAGCCTAAAATAAACCAGAGCAGGGGAAATTTTTCTTTTTCTTTTTTCTGGGAGCAGACCATTCCGGGGTCCCCGGAGACACTCCGCCGACGCTGGCGGAGGAGTTCAGAGGAGGGTGCTCCCCAGGGCTCGGACTGGGGTGGGGTGGGGTGGGCGGGGGCCCGGGGCCGGGCCTCCTCAGGCAGGGAGAGCAGCAGAGGGGGTCCTGGCTGCACAAAAACTGGGCGGGGACTCTCTATGCTGGGAACCTGTGGGGCTCAGCGTCATGTCCTTGTGGCCCATTTTTAAAGCTCTAGCGACACTGTTTCCTCTTGATTTCGGTCCCTGGGTCTCTCTGCTGATGTGGCAGACACGGTGGATCTGGAAAAGCCAGGGAATGAACGCCCTCGGGGGTTACCCTTGTCTGAGGGGTCAGAGTCTGCAGCTAAGCGCTCCCTCTTCACTCCTCAGGAGGGCAGTGCCAAGCGCCACCCGCAGGCCCTCTGAAGACCTCTGGCAGCAGTGACCCCAGGGTGTGAGGGAGGAGGGGCTGGGGTTACTCTGGTTGTCAGGCGGTCACGCTGCCTGTGAGGTGGTGCGGTGTCATGTGAAAGTCGCCTTGGAGTAGCTGTAAAGGTCCATTGTGAGCTCCAAAGAAACCACTTAAAAAAATAGAAGAATTAAAAAAAAAAAACTGTACAAGAACAACAATTAAAATAAATTTAAAAAATAGAATTATAACCAGTATGATAAGAAAGAGAGAAAATGGAATCATGTAGGATGCCTAGATAGAACCACAAAAGGCAAAAAAACAAACAAATAAAAACACACGTGTGCGCGAACACACACACACACACACACACACAAACCCCCAAATCAAAAAACCCACAACAAAACCCAGTGGAACGCAAAAACAGGAACAAAAACAAGGGCGACAAACAGAGAACAGTAACGAAAATGGTGGGCATTAATCCAAGTATGTAAATACTTATTCGAATGTTAATGGCCTAAATGCACCAGTTAGAAGACAGAGATTGTGAGAGTGGATGGGAAAACCACTCCCACCTGTAGTTATCTATGAGAAACTCTAAAGAAAAAGACTCTTACAGATTGAAGGTAAATTGATGGAGAGAACTATACCATGTGAACACTAATCAAAAGGAAGCGGAAGAAGCTCTGTTAATTTCAAACAGAGCGACTTCAAAGCGAGGGAAGGGATCGGGGTAAAGAAGGGCGTTACATGAAAGATGCCTCGAGGTTGGGCTAATCGTGGGAGGATTTCTCAGGGGGTGCAGCTAATGTTGGCTGTGGGTAGCTGAAGACTTTGATATTGCTAAGGGACCACTTTTAAAAATCCATACAAAGACAAAGGGAACATGTGTCAAAGGTCTTATTTAACTCATGAATCGATGAAGAAGGCGGTCCGACGTTACGAATGGCTTGAAGGAGAATCCTCCGAGCGAGCAGGCAAGTCTGTCGGGAACGCTGAAGCCGCTTGGCCGGGCAGCTGTGAACCGGCAGCCTCGGTGTCGGCAGGACAGCAGTGGAGCTCGGTCTACACGCTAGAAACCAGAGTCATTTGCATCCCTGCCAGTTTTCTCCAGCTTACAGGACGGTAAAATAGCTCCAAGGCCATGGAAGATGGAGAGGACCAAGATGGGTGACCAGACAGGATACCCGCTGAACTTTGTGGTCCACTGCGAACTCTTTAACCATTTTCCTTGACCATGTTGGTGGAGGGGTTGGGGAGGAGGGGTTAGGGAGACAGGTTATTTTTCTAACGACTGGCCCTAGTCTGGACCAGTCGGTAGCTGCCTGGCATTTTTCTGCCTCTCCAAAGCGTCTGGCGGGCCAGGAGGATGTAAGCTTTGCACATCCAGCATGGAGCTCTGAAGTGCTCAGCACCCTGCGAGAGTCTGTGGGCGGCTGGAATGTATCCGTGAACTCATGCCCCAGGCTTCTCCAGTGTCCTTGTGTTTTTTTAAAGATTTTATTTATTTATTTTTTTAGACAGTGAGGAAAGGAGGGGGGAGAAAGAGAGGGAGAGAAACATCACTGTGTGGTTGCCTCTCACACTCCCCCTACTGCGGACCTGGCTGGAAACCCAGGCATGTGCCCTGACTGGGAATTGAACCGTCCACCCTTTGGTTTGCAGGCTGGCACTCAATCCACTGAGCCACACCAGTCAGGGCATCTCCAGCGTTCTTAAGTTTTTCCCATTTTGTGTGGGTCGTTCACCTAAAGCAGACTGTTGTCGATCATTTACCTTCTGAAAGAGGTGAAGGCAGAAATCAGTAAAATTCTCCTCCCAATGCCCTATGTCATACCAGCTTCCTGGCTCTCTCTGGGGTTTGTGCCGTAGGGCCTGGCTACCGGTGAGATTGCACTGAGGAGCGGTTACAGTTAGATCCTTGTTACAATTACAGCCCAAGTTCTCCTTAATGACAGCTTTTGTCAGGTCAGATAATCAGCTGGAGCACTCTGGGACAGGGCTATCGAAGCCCCTCTTTCAAATATGTATCATTAGAGAAAAACACTGAGGACCCACGGGCAGACACTCACCTGTGGGACAGCATGGAGCATTCCATCCGGGCACCCGTGAGACCCTCTCCACACCCAGGAAGAGGTGGCTGTCCTCTTGCCTGTGTTAGTGGAAACCTACCAGGCATGGCCAGTGATTTTCTGACGTCATCTGCTGAAATTCTGCCATCCTTTTCTGTTCCTTTTTTTTTTTTTTTAAGAAATTAAAATAATAATGTACCAAAGCATTTATCATTACTTTAGTTTTCTTATCATTTGGGTTTGGTGAGAACGGTAATTTTTTCACCTCATCACGCTGTAAAAATTGTTACCTTGGGCATGATACAAAGTGTTTGCTGAAAGACGGTTTTCTCGTTTGAGTCACATATGTATCATCAGCCAGCTTCCTCTTCATGAATATGGACAGGGTCTGTCCCTGTAGTTTTATCTGGAAAAGCAGCTCTTCGGAACCTGGTTCAGCCCGGGGCCCACAGGCTGCTCTCTGCCCCCAGCATCTTCCGATGGCATCGCAGTCTTCTGGGCTGCGCCGAAGAGTAACCTGACCCATCCTGGTGCCTTGCTCTTCTTTATCCTCCGCACCCCATCAGCTGCCCGGGCCGACTGACGCGGCTTGCTTCTCTCCCAACACCACCCTTTCCTCTGTGTCTTCGTTACCACCGGGCTTTTCCAGACCCCCCTTTCTCACGGACGATCTGCCTTCTCGCTGATCACCCCAGTCCTAGGCTCATGCACGCCTCCCCGCTGGAACATGGGGAACTGTATGGGTGGTTCCCAACATTTCCTTGAGCAAAGATCTGCCCCCTCCAACTTTGAGTTAAAAAAAAAAACAACAAAATGAAACAAAACAGAGCAAAACAAATAAAAAAACAAACCGTGGATTATCCCATGAGAGTAGTTGTTCTTTGGACCCTCAAAGGTCGAGAGAAACACAGGCTATTTCCATTTTTTGAGTTTCCCAGAATATTAAAAAAAAAAAAGAAGAAGAAGAAATGCCAAAATAGCTTATAAAAATTGTGGTGTGTTTTAATGGTTCACATTTAACAAATTAGTAATTTTAACATGAGAAAAGTAGGCAATGTAGTTCTGCCTTTCACAGGCTAATTGGAGGATTTATTAAAACATCGGTTCCCCAGTGTCAGTTGCCTGGGGTTTTGACCTTGCAGAAGAACGGACCTGCCTTTAGTGAGTTTCGGTGTTAGAGGTGGGGCCCTCTCCTGGTTGGGCGTTTCCACAGCACGGAGTCTGGAAGCCCTGGCCTTCCGCAAGCTGAGCTCACAGGGGAGCTTTGTGTCGGAACATCCTTACTGTTCTCTAAGACAGTAGTCCTTTGTGTACTTTCCAATTGCTGAATAAATATGTACGTAAATACCTATAGCTCTATCAGGACTTGGAGTTGATTGCCAACTGAAATAAGACAGAATATATAATATCCCTTAGACTTTGCTATGAGTCAAAATATTCAGAGCATTAGCCCACGTTTGCATCTGAATGAAAAGTTACTTTTCAATTCACTCTGTGAATTGCCTGACCAGTAAGTATCCTTCGGAGCACTCTGAGGTTGGCCGTAGTCCTGAGAAATCCGTACGTTTCCTTGCTCCGCTTTTGAAAATCCTAAATTGGACAGAGCAGGGCTTGGCGTTGGTCGGTAATTCACTGGCACCCCTTTTCTTCCCTCACACTTCAGGGTCAAAGTCGCAGAACTGTGTGTGGAATTCCCTCATCGATGGGCTCACGGGCGATGTCAAGGAGAAGCCGCGGCCAACGATTGTCCATGACCCCCGACCACCGGAAGAAATCCTAGCGGAGGAATTGCCCCAGCTCGACAGCCCAGAAGCCTTTGTGAAGACATCCTTCAGGTTTGGTGGCTTGTAGCTCTGTCCATCCTTTCTTATTTGCTTGTGGAGTTACTTTGCCAGCTGGATGCGTTGTCAGCGTGGCCAGCAAATGACCTCATTTCTTGGCACGGAGTAAAATTAGAGTTGATGAAGGAGGGTTGGAATTAATTGTAGCTGGACTTCTGGCTGGACTCCTGAACGTAGAGAAGATCTTATCAGGAGTTAAGTTGCTGTTGGTATTTAATTGGCATTGGCATTTAAATGCTGAGGCAAAGGATTTACTGCTGTTGGTAATTTGAATTGGATTAATGAGCCTTTTGCTTCAAAGGAGGTTGGCATGGGGAGATAAGGAAAAGCGCGTGGTAGAAATGAATTCAGCCCTGTGTGTGCCGCCTTCTGGGGGTGGGAGGGAAGGTTACTAAGTCGTAGGTGATGCGAGAGCTGCTGCCTCCCGAACAGAATCGAGGATCTTCCCTTGCGGTTGCCGAGTGGCTGTTTACTGTCTTCTTGCTCTTCGTTCAGCTTGCATCTTCCTGCAAAGGCCTCCTGTATGTTCTTTCTTCGTGACTCTGGCCCTTACCTTCTTACTGCATTAAATGAAAACCAATCTGGGTCTGCAGGAGGTGTTACAAGTGACTCCTTCTTCCCGAACGGGTCTTTCAGAGTCGTGTTTCAAATACCCAGCCAGTACCACAGGAGGAGTCAGATTCAGCGGTCTCGCCAGCCTGCCTTCCTCCCCTCCTCTCTCCCTGTTACCCTGACTTCTTTCATTTTTCTTTCCATTGGAGAATGCGTTCACACTCTGCATGTGGCTAGTACAACAAATAAAGCTCATTTTTCTCCCCTCCTAAGCAGCGCAGACAGCCCTTGGAGTCCATGAAATACGTTTGAAAAATGTGCTCTTTTGCATCCAGGTGATGTGTATAATCGCTCAGTAAAAGCCATTTCATTGTGTGACGTTGTAGTGGGGGCTGAATTATAGATGGGTTCCGAGAGGAGTGATGAATGGAGGTTTGGATTTCTTTGTATAATGTGGCTGATGCAGTGGCGGAACAGGAATTGCAAGGCAAATGCTTTTATTATTCCTCGTTTGGGTTTGGTGACTACATTGCGAGGTAGCAAACAAAGTAAAACCCACTCGAGTAGAGGGAAGTACCGTCTCTGAACCTGCGATTCCCTGCAGGCGACTGTGGTGGCCGGGAGGGTAAATAGCAAACAAAGTAAAACCCACTCGAGTAGAGGGAAGTACCGTCTCTGAACCTGCGATTCCCTGCAGGCGACTGTGGTGGCCGGGAGGGTAAATGGCGGTCTGGGTCTGTGTGTCTTTTCTCGGCTCTCGTCTCTGGTGGAGGTGACCTGTTCGCATGTAGTCTTCTTGTCGTCACCCTTTCCACCCCACACCAGGTCCATTTTCTTCTTCAGTGCACAGCTAAGGGGTTGCTCTCGTGAAAAGAACACCCTGTCCCCTGGCCCAAATCCATTGCTGTAATCCCTTCTCTTTGCATTTCCTCAGTGCTCATTAATAGGGAAAAAGTATCGATGACCATGAACGTCATTTAATCTGCTAGTTGTATGATGTGTTGGTGTCTTAGTTTCAGAAATATGGTCAATTCAGTCATAAGTGTTAAGGTTGGGACTTACATCTGGTTCCTTGTAAGACCTTGCGCAGCAGGACCAACACAACATGTATAAATAGGCCAACCCTTCGGCACCTGAAGCTAGAAGCCCGTGGGCATCAGTTATTCATCTATTAGAGTTCTTAAGACAGTGCGTGCTACTTGGGAACCGTTCTCTCTTCCAAAGAAGACAGCTGATGTCAAAGGCAATGTTAGAGGGTAAGTGTCCTCGCATGCAGTTGTCCCTACCTGTGGTAGTCACCTCAGTGGTTGAGGTTTTGTGGTATGTAAATTATTATAAGCAAAGTACTAAAATGTGGGAAAAGTTGACTTTGCGAGAAATACAGAAGAGCAGAATCAGGCTACCCTTGTTGTCACGCTGATGGTTTTCTGTCTGCCTCTGGAGGGCGAAGGGGAGGAGTGAGCTACAGTTGGATTTTAAGTGATGCTGATCCGAACGTATCACTTGGGTGTTCTCCCCCCATGTCACTCAAGGAGTGAAGAAACCCGAGAGTTGATGACTCACTGTATGAGTGACTCTGGGAAATCCAGGAAGAGCGGTGCATGTGTGTGTAAAACACATTTATAGCCCTGGCTGGTGTGGCTCAGTGGATTGAGCATCAGCTTGCGAACCAAAGGGTCGCAGGTTTGATTCCCAATCAGGGCACAAGCCTGGGTAGGGGTGTATGAGAGGCAACCACACATTGATGTTTCTCTCCCTCTCTTTCTCCCTCCCTTCCCCTCTCTCTAAAAATAAATAAATAAAATCCTAAAAAAACCCCACATTTATATAAATCCCCCCTTACTATTAAGAGACCTGGGCATGTAATTGTCAGCATCCTCCTTTCTCAGCTTTGGAGGGTCAGGTTTGCCGAGGAGGAGGTGCACGGGCTCTCATGGATTGCCATCATCTGTCCCCTCGCCCCTGTGTAGGGTCGTTGCCACGGAGCAGCAGGAGGTGCGTGATGGCATTGGCTACTCCCTTTTCTTTCTTCTTATTCATGCTCGGAAGGCGTTGGGAACCAGGGGCCACAAAAGAGGGTCATCAGCTTTTATTATTATATAAGATCCAAATTGTAATGACAGTAAGCCCCGATGTGTCAAAGTATCAGGAAGTCCAGTTTTTTCTTGGGGTTCTTCTCCCTAACTGTTCCCAAGGACCCCCTAGGCTTCCCGACAGTCATCTGAGAGTCAGCCCTTACCCTGCTCTGCCCCCTGCTCCTGCCCCTGCCAGGGCGAAGGGTGTTACGTGGAAGGTGGACTTTCTGGTCTCGGTGAAGTTACAAGACTACGTTACCACACCACACCTCCTGCTTCTTGTGATGTCTCCCCCCATGGGCTCCTGTTGTCCTTTCCCGATGCCTGCCCTCAGAGGGCCCTGCCCCCTCCCAGACACATTCTCACAACGTTGATCCTCAAAGGGAAGGAGTTAGATGCTTCATTTCACTCTCCCAGAAATTGCTTCTAGCCGCTTGCAAGTATGTGGAGAAGACGACAGGCAAGCACTTCCAGGGCCAAGCATGTACATGCGTGTTCTGTTTGCACAATACCTTCATTCAAATAGTTCTTTCAAGGTCAAAGGGACAGTCTGCCCTAAAGGTAAATTCTGTTCTCTATCCCCAAATGGGCGCGGTGTTTATATTGACACATTTACAAAAGGTAGGTGTTTTTCAAAAAATTTTAAAAATTTGTATGTTTCAGTCTCCCCCAGATTCCCTGTTATGACAACAATAACCTTGTTCGGTGTTCTTACGTTGCCAGGCACGTCCGTTTTACAGATGAGGAATCTGGTCCCCCAGATTGCAGCTTATAGTTTAGATTGAATTCAAACACAAGTTAATAAGGACAATTGTGAGGTGGTAGCCAGCAATGGCAGAAGCCAGGGGTGGCTTGTGTAGACTTTAGCTCCTTAATCTGTATCAGCCCCTGGAATCTCACCCCTAACAAACATGTCATCTATCGACTCGCCCAAAATGCATGCTTTCGATGCAAAGGCAGCTTCAAGAGAAGTCTTCTTCCAAGCAGACTGCCCTTGGTGGCCGGCACCGTGCGTCTGGGTCAGTTAGTTATAATGTGTTAATGCCAGAGGGTGGAACAGAAGTGAGAATCCAACATACAGATTTAGAAATGAAGATTTCTGCCCTGGCTGGTGTGGCTCAGTGGATTGAGCACCAGCCTGTGAACCAAAGGGTCACTGGTTCAATTCCCAGTCAGGGCACATGCTTGGGTAGTGGGCCAGGTCCCCAGTAGGGGGCGCATGAGAGGCAACCACGCATTGATGTTTCTCTCCTTCCCTTCCCCTCCCTCTAAAAATAAATAAAATATTAAAAAAAAGAAATGAAGATTTCGAAGGATGGGAGACACTGCCTTTTTCTCACCAAAGCTTGTAAGTTGATAGCTGAGATGCGCCCCCAGGTCTGACCTGGTCCCTGACACTGTCCCTCTAGACCTCTTTGCTGAGGCAGGTGTGCTGAGGTTGGAAGCAGACAGTTCAGCGGACTCTTGGGAGAAAGCTACCAGAGTGCGAAGGGAAGGTTCTTCTCATGCCTGTCCTGTTCCGGACCCCAGCCAGCGAGATTCGCTGGAAAGTGTGGCAGGTGTGTGTTCTGTTGTGCTGTGGGCTTTCACCTTTACTCCCCGTGAAAGGGACATAGTGAGCTATTCAGGTAGGACAGCGCAAAGCTGAAAGTGGCTGTCCTGGACTTTGTGGTTAGTTCTGCTACCACGGGCAGATCCCTTCCTCTCTTCCAACCTGTTTCCTTAACTGCCACATGTGAGCGGTGAACTGGAACAGTGGTTCTCAGACTCGTGTGCATCACAGTTACCTGGAGGGCGGTCAGATTGGTGGGCTCACCTCCAGGTCGGGGGGGCGTGTCCCAGGATGTGCCATTTGAGGAAGCTTCAGGTGGGGCTGATGCTGCTGGTCCAGGACCACACCTGGAGAACCACCGGACTAGATGATAGTTAACATCCTTTTGAGCTAAAATATTTTGCTGTGTTAATTTCAGCAGGTCGCTTACCTGTATTTGGCTGCAACACTGCGCACCACGCGTGTGCACTTTATACCTGGGATTATTATGCCCATTATTCTACCCGTGGTATGTAATCATTGTATCCATGTATAGTGTGCATCCTTGTTTTCCTCTCAAAAATTTGGGCAACAAAGTGTGCATTAAATGTGGCAAAATACAGTATCTAACTTGGCCTTTCATCTGTGAAACAATTCTTTCATCTGTGAAACAGGGATAAAGGTGCCCACCTCTCAGGGTTGTGGGAGCATGTAAAGCAGATTATTGTGTGTGTAGAAGAGACAGGCTCAGCGTTTGACACTGACAACTGATTTCCTGTTCCTGCTCAGCGCTCACTCAAGCGTCGCCTGTCTGTACAGGACTGCAGGCTGCAGAGGAAGTGGGATCAGACTAGGGTGTTGTGGCTCCAGGTGCCGGCCCTGTGGGCTCTGAAAGCTCACCAAGCTCTGGCGCGAAAAGTCTGCTTTCCAAACCTGAGCCTTGGAGGAGAAGAAAGTGGGAATGGTAACTAAATAAAAGGGCTTCAGTGTCTGGAAAGCAGGCACTCCTGGGACCTGCACCCCAGCTGCCTATCTTCCTTGTTCCTCCTGACGTGTCCCTTCGAACCTGGTGCTTTGCTCAGGTTTTTCTTAAGAGAGATGAAAGTGAACTAAACCTGGAGCTTAAGGAAGACAGACATGTCCAGCCAATCTGATCAGTGATGGGAATCTCAGCACTGGCCACTAGAGGACCTGAGACAACGGAAAGAACTGGCTGCTGACAGCCTCTAGCATGCCCACCTTTGCAAAGGTGAGACCTGGGCCAGATTGCACTGAGTGCCAAGGACAGCAGTTGTTTACTGAGCATCTACTATGCCCGGGAACTCCACCTTCCTTTGCTTAGTCAGTCTCCCCAAACTCTGGCAAGCTAACGTTATCCCACTTGTACAGGTTAGGAAACTGGGCTCAGAGAGATCAAGCAACTTATTCAGTCACTCAGCAGGTGGGAGAGGCGGAAATTTTAACCTAGTCCACCTGGCTCCAAAGCTATGGGTTCTCCACCATGCTTACCTTGGCTTCTGCGCTTCTGAGTTTGCTGTTAGAAAAAGTTGTGTGATTGGTGCTACCAGTTTGGATGTGCAGCTTGGATATGTATAGTCAGACGCTTCTCCTATGGGACCGACGAGGGTCTGTTACACTCAGTCCCTTTTCTAGTCTACACTTACGTGTTTAGTGCACCCACCCCTTTTGGATAGGACCCCTTTAAGGCAGTGCTCCTTGAACTTCATGTCTAATGAATTCCTTGGGGCTCCTGTTCAACATAGACCCAGGTTCATTAGGTCTGGCTGGCAGTCTGTGACCCCACATTCCTAACAAGCTCCCACATGATGTGATGGTCTGAAAACCACCCTCTGAGAAGAGAGGCATGGGCTTTGGAATAGGCGTGCACTTGCAAACGTTCTTCTAAACTATGTGATTTGAGTCCTGGTTTTGAGTCTCAGTTTCCTCATTTTACAAAGAGAGCCAATGAAATAGCAACACAGGCCTTGGGGACTGTTGCCAAGATCAGGGGGGCTGATGGATGTGACAGCCCTTAATTCCTTCATCCTCAGTTTTCAAAACCGCATTTAGGAATGAAGTGATCCTCCATGCCTTGACACCTGCCCCCCGCCCCCTCACCCCTTCTTCCGTGCCTGGGTTGTGCAGTGAGCCCCAGGCTGCGCATATGAGCCCTGCGGGGCTTTGTGAGCAAGGCTGGCTGCTGGCCTGACCTCCTTGGACAGTAGCGGAAATTCTGAAGCCATCAGGGCATCGGCCATCTCGGTTACTTCCCTTGAATTGTGTGACTCCCAACGCAGGTCGAGTTGCCAGGTTTGGACACTTTTGCGTTTGGAAGAGGAGCACGCTCACTCCCTAAAGAATCACCGGGGGCTTGGTGAGCTTCTCTGCCCACGCCGTATGGACTTATTTGGGCTTTGGCAAAAGCGGGCCTGGTTCTATACATAGCTTACTAAGAATACGTTGCAGAGAGCAGAGCTGCACTGAGCCAACACCGTCGGCTGCGGATGAGATTAAGGCCTTGTCAGATCCCATTTAATGGATTGTGTTTTCCACGCAGAATTAAATCATTGAACTCATCCTCATTTTGGCTTTGGCAGTCACTTTTCCAGCAGGGGCTGCTGCCAAGAAGCCGGTTTCTGACTTGATTACTTTCAGGAAATGTGCAATCTGGCTGATGATATGGC
>PVKU01004102.1:67690-156727 GCA_004027475.1 Anoura caudifer
CCCCCCCCCCCCCCCCCCCGGTCTTTGCTCATCCACGTCAGTTGAGTGTTCCTCAGATTTGCTAAGGAAAATATGAAGGAATAAGTTCCGAAAAGTTTCTGTGGCAGTCACTGTTGGCTTTCCGTAAAGGAGGCATTTAGGCTTCTCTTCATAAGTCAGTTTTCGTGGACGGATTTTTCGCTGCTGGGAACTGACAAAGCGTATATCACGCAGACACCATTCCTCATGCGTTCCACGGGATTTTGGAAAAGTGGGATTTTGTTTCTGTGATGGTCCTGTGGATGCACCTTCCCCATCTGCGGCTGCAGGGAGTGTCTTTGACCCGCAGCCCCAGCTTCTGTGCAAGGAAATTTGTCTCTGCGGTGGCCACCACTGTGTTTCCCATCTGAGAGAGTCAGGGATGCTAAGGCCAGCTGTCCCTGGGAGACATGGGTCTCCTGGGGCAGGGACATGGGCTCAGGGACTCCCTGATGGCCTTGCTGAGCTTTCTTTAGAGCGGCACTGTGGTCTGCGGCACTGGTACCCAACCTCCTGTCCTTCTCTCCTTCACTGGGAGTCAGACCTGCATCCCACTCTCTCGGCCTCCCCAGCGCCTCCTCCATTTTCTCCCACACGTGTTGCCCCTGAAAATTTCTCGCATCTGATTTCCCGCGGGGCTGCTGTCCCTGGCTGGCCCCCCACTGCCAGCTCTGTGCTGTGACATACACACCCTGGGCCAGCCCCTCTGAGTGTCTGTTTTATACCTGATGTCACCTCTCCCCACGGGCCCTGGTGGCGGGGCAAGCATGCGGCAGGCCGTGATTTTCTTCGGTGTCTTGTGCTTTTGTTTTAGAGGCTTTGCTGAAGCACTGGGATTAATTAAAGAAGCTGCACCATAAAAAGGGATAATTTTAAATCACACCCCAATATTGCTCTTTCTACTGTCCAAGGGAAATAGTTGTAAATGTTGACCTCTGTCCAGACGGTTCACTTACGGACACCCTCCAGTTCCCAGGCAGCAGACGTGTCTCCAGGGATAACTTGGCCTAGAGAGAAGCATCCTTCGCATCCTTCTTTACACCAGACACACTCTTACCCAGCTTGGGGTGGGGGGGATGCGGGGGCCGCACTGGAGTGGGGCTGGTGTGCGGTGCCCTCCACCCCTCAGTGCACACCCCTCAGAATGACTCCTAGCAGCGCATTTAGCAGAGGTGAACGGACTCACCCCTCAGGGAGGAGCCGGGGCTTCAGCACTGCTGGGGTAGGCGGGTGGTGGAGGGGTTGTGGAGGGCTGGGAGCCTCCATTGGAATGTCCCCCGTCAGTGCCAAGTGTGGATCTCCCGCCCCCTCTTCTTGATTAGCCATGGGAATTTGTGCCCCGGGCCACGCAGAGACCCGAAGGCACAGCAAATCCCTGCGGTTTCCCAGGAAGAGCTTCCAACCCCCACCCCCTCCGCAGTGCTGTGGATCCCACTGAGGTCCCTCCTGATTCTCAGAGTTCTGGATCAAGTGGTCCAGCCTTTCGCCCTTGGCTACTTGGTCTCCTTGTCAACCTCACGGGTCATCTCCCCAACCACAATCCCAGGGCATTTCTGAGGTCTGGCCTCGGGAGCTTGTGGGAACGGCTGAGGCCCATCCAAGCCACACAGAACCTGACCAGCAGCCTGAGGAAGCTAAAACCCAGCTTCCCTCTGCCTAACGCTACTGGCCACTGAGTTTACTGGGATATAGATCATCCTCTACAGAGAGAGAACACACAGGTCTCACCCCTGCCCCTCTTCTGCCCCAGTTTCCCGTCTCCCTGGAATCCCCCAAGCCAGAAAAGCTGGCCCTCTCTTTCCACCTCTCCTGCATCATCGCCTCCTTCTCCCCAGGACCAGGCCTTGGGCTCAGGCCTGATGGTGGGGGAGGTAAAGAAACAGATTGGCCTAGTGATTTGGGCCCCTACACTGGGAAATAGCTCAAAAGCACCATATGTTATCCCTCACAAGCGTTTGGTGATGAATGACTGTACTGCATTTGCGTTTTTTGCAGTAAAATTAAGGTACCCTAACTAAAAATAAAGTAAAACCCTTTAAGACTGTGCCCTGTGATAATGCAAGTCTGGACCTCGCTTGACTGGGGATTGGCCCCTGTCCTCTGCCCTGGTCCGTTGTTAATCCCATGGTACTGTGACCCTGTGTCTTACTCTGTGCAAATTTTTGTTCCCACTTACAGCCTTAGGGTAGGGGTTCCTCCCTTGCTAGCAGGAAAGGAGTGGTTTCCTTCTTATTAGAATCTTTAAAATATCAGATCTTTCTTCCTACCCTACTCGAGTGCACGTTAGGCAGCCGCATCCTGTGCCCGGTGCTAGAAACGCACGTAGTGAACTGGACCAGCTCATGTCCCCCCGTCCCCACCCCAGTACCTCTTCCGTGGGGCTTCATGGAGGGAGATCCAGGAGATACATTGCGTGGCATATGGTGTAACTGCGCAGCAGACCACCCCGCATCACAGAGTGTGGGCTGGGGTCGGGGGCAGGAAGTCATGACTCCTGTTGAAGGGACTGCTGGATTTGCACCTAGGACATGTGGAAGGAGGCCATGCTGGAAAAGTGAAGTCAGGACCAAATATGGTGGGACCTTGTTTACCATGGGAAGATGCTTTGGTTTTGTTCCATAGGCTGAGGTCATTGGAGCTCTTGGAAATTTTTTTTTTGGGGGGGAGTGGAAAGGAGACAGCATATTTTTCCTTTCAGTTATAGGGTTAGGACTTGCATTTCCGTGCCTCAGTCCCCAGCACACAGAGCATCAAATTACAGGTTTCCCAGGCCTTGCAGAGAGGGACAGATGGAGCTGGGGAACAGCACAGGCTCCGGACTCCTGTGGGGCCCAGAGAAGGGCAAGGGCAGTTTGGGGAAAAGACTTGTGAAAACTATGTTTTCCCACACAGATTGGCACAGAGGCCATTTTTTAAAAAACTTCTAAATGCAGTAGTAGCTAAGGTTATTGAATAGATAGCCCCTCACCAGTAACCTAGCTGTCCCCCATTTATTGGTTACTGTTGAATGCAGCAGAAGTAAGTTTGCTAGGATGAGTCCCCTGCAGGGCCGGGAGGTGAGTTTAATTGGGGAGGGAGTGATGTCTGAGCAAGCCCTGCAGACACCAGCCCCCAGGTTGGAAGAGGCGATGGTTCTGGCCCAGGAGAGGGCGCTCCAGTCCCTGGAGGTGGTGCGGTACAGACTGTCCGAGGGCGGGAGGCAGGCACTCTTGCGGAGCCAGGAACAGAAAGATGCCAATCGAATAGCAGACTTGGACTGTGGATCCAAACCTTGGATCTGTTCTTCATTTCCATTCCCCGAAAGTGGTCCAGATTTAGAATTAGAAAAAGGTGTGGGAAGGGGACTGAATTGTATTTAGTAAATTATGTGTTTCTCCCATGCTTGGCTGGTTATTTTATCCTTGATTATGTGTAACTGAGGTAGAGATTGAGAGAGGGGGGAGAAAGAGAGAGAGAGAGAGAGATCAACAAGTTCTAAATTATTTCTCTTTCTAACACATTGAACAACGCCAGTGGCATCACCAGCAACTAAGTGAATTCCCTCCACGCTGTAATTTCATCTTCTCTCGGCTGAAAGCCTTGTGTTTTATGACACTTAGCGGTCTCTATTCTCTTCCTAGTTATTGTCTTCCTTCTGTTTCAGGGGTTCTTCGTCCAGGCTGCCCTCAGTTGGCAGTCCCGAGAACTGGGGCTCTGCCCGCGCTGCAGCCCCGCCCTGTGCCCCCTTCCTTCCTTCCATCCTCCCACACCAGCGCACCTGCTGCTGCCCCAGGGGCCTTTCCCCTAATGGCCATTAACGGCCTGTCTTGACCACATTACCCGGTACAGACTTTGCTCCCTCCCAGCACTTACCTGGGCTGGGTGTCTACAGTTTTGCAGTGATCACAGAATGCGCTCTCCCACCCCATGGGATGCCATATGTCCACACCATTTAAGATAACTGAAGTGTCACCAAATGTCCCTTATGCTGTCTTTCTCCAAGAGCCAATTCAACAGAATGTAGGCGAATTGCGTGTTTTCCACTGGGAACGTGCTACGTGGACGTTCTCAGAAGCCTGCGAGGCATTGGCTATTTTTACTTACTGTTTTGGTGGCTGACAGGGTGTCACCGCCTTCTGGACACGCTGACTTTGACACATTGCCTTGGTTTCTTACTCACCAGCCCTCTTTTCCAAAATGCAATTTTGTCCTAAAAATAATATATTACCTTGCAGGATATTTGATAAATGATAAAAATTTAAAAATCCTGAATATAATCCATAGTATCATTTTGGCATCCTTCCAGAAGTCTTTGTATCTGTGCCTTATATTTATAGGTGTAATTATGGTACGGATACAATTTTTGTGTCCTTTTTTTAACTGAACATTTTATCTTAGGCATTTTTTATGTTGCCACATAATGTGTGTGTGTGTGTGTGTGTGTGTGAATATATGTTGGGCATTTAGGTTGTTCCTAGCTTTTTATCCTTTCTTATGTAATTAAAATTTCTTTTTATTTATTGATTTGAGAGAGAGAGAGAGAGAGGGAGGTGGAGGTAGAGATAGAAAGAGAAACACAGAGAGAGAAACATCAATTTGTTTTCCACGTATTGCTTCCTGTATATGCCTTGACTGGGGGGTTGAACCCGGAACCTTAGTGTATTAGGAAGATGCTCTAACCAACACAAGCTACCCTGCCAAGGCTCTTTTCACTCCTTAAAGGAATGCGATGATAAAAATCTACAGGCACCTAGATCTTGCCACATTTCAAGCTGCATCTTATGGGTGGATAACTAGAAGAGGAGACACTGGTCCCAATGACATCTTTACTCTTGATAAACCAGGCTGCAAGCAGAGCTTGGAGTAGCCTCTTTCCATGGGGCCTCTTCCAGCACTTGCAGTCCACGGGGAGCCCCTTGGACTGGGGTTGGTGCTGCTTGTTTTCCGCAGCTTTGAATGGACTGTTACTATGTTTTCAAGGTTGCCTGCACTGATGGTTTCTGAGTCTTTTGCTGATAGACTCCTCAAGGGAGTGATCTAGTCCCTTTTTGTTCTGCTCCTGGTAGGTGTCACTATCATCCTTCTTTCACCTATTTGCAAAGAGAGTTTCATAAATATTAAGTGACTTGCCCAAGGGCATGCAACTGACAAACAGCAGAAGCAAGAGTAACTTTGTGTCCTTTTGGTTCCAAAGCCTTTGTGCTTTCTACTTCCTGGACTCCTCATCTGGAAACAGGAACACTGAGAATGGAGACCTAAATTGTTCCTGGGGTGAGGAGGCAGGCGGGAAGGAGAGGAGAAAACTTGTGCCCGGGGAAAGACTTCGTGAAGGTTTTGCCCTGGAGGAACTTGGAGGAAACGTAAAAGGAAACCCACAAGTACTGTGAGGTGCAGTAGCATTTGTTTTACTTATTAAAGTATTAGTTACTTCACATAATAGTGGATATAACCAAAATGGATGCTATTAGAGGAATAAATGGAGAAGAGCATTTTTACAAACAGCTTTGTTAAGATAAAATTGACCTAGAAGAGACACGCGTACTCAAGTACAAATGTCAGACGTCCATTTGAATGAACACCTGTGACCCCATCACTGCAATCACGGTGCTGACCATCCCATCACTCAAAATTCCCTTGTGCCCGTTGGCAATTCTTCCTTCCAGTCCTTCGCCCCGGCGACCACTGATCTGCACTCTGTCACCATCGATTGTATAGATTAGCTTGCAATTTTCTAGGTATTTATATAAATGGAATCCTACAGTACGTATCCTTTAAAAAGCCCGGCACCTTTCACTTCGTACAATTATTTTGAGAGTCATCCGCGTCGTGGCGTGTGTCAGTGGAGTATTTCTTTTCATCGTTGAGCAGCATTCTACCGCGTGGCTGTCCCGTGGCTTGTTTGTCCGCTCAGTGTGGCTGCAACTGAATGGTGTGGCTCTGCGGGGAGCCAGCCCGAGAACTGGGGGAACATGAGCAGCTCTCCTCTGGCCGTCGAGCTGAATCTTTTAGGTGGGCTCAGTTCTGCAGAGCTGTGTGACCTTGGCCACCTAGTCAACTGTCATCGAGCAGCTGACACATCCTTCCAGAGGTGGAGGACAATTCTTGTCCCACCCAGTAGCTTAGACAGCAACTCAGAGATAAGGGTTATCTCCTTGATTACAAGTGGAAGCCCGCTTTCTAGACAGAAAGAGGAGCTTTTGCCTCCCTTGGGCCTCACTCTCCATTGTAGGGGGGTGGCTCGGGGGACCTGAGCTGTGTGTGTCTGTGTATTTGTTTCAAGGGAGTTTTTACAAATAGGTTTCTGTTATAAAAGGGGCACATGCACGTAGAAAAGGGAATTGGGGAGAGGGCCACCCGTAGTTCTTCCTTCCCATGGTGTTAAAATTCAACTCATTTCCTCTATGAGTGGATTGAACTTCTCTTTAATCACACAGTATCATGTTCTAAAATTTAACATGATAACATTTCCCCACGTTTGAATTTTCGTGAGTATCAAACATTTTAAAATGTCACTTAGCTGATGTATCCTGACTTAGTCAAGCCTTTGTTGATGTTTGGAAGCTGAAATGTTTCCAGTGTTTTGGCAGAAGTAACATAAGCAGTGCTGGGTGGGATGGACGTCTTTGCGTAAACAGATTTTTGCGGGTGTGACATATTTACTTGAGACGGAATCTCAGGTCCCAGGTGGAGTTGGTGGAAGTCTCCAGGTGAGCAGTGTGGTCTGGGTTAAAGGTCCTCCAGCCAATAATGCCTTTGTCGTCCTTCCTTAGCCACCGTCCAGCCCTGCTTCACTTGACATTTTCTGATCGAACAGGTGTTAACTACAATCTCTTTGGTCTTAGAATGTTTTGTCTCTACCCATCCCCTAACTGATACATAGAATCTACATAATTTTGATACCCACGTTATCTACAGATGTAGGACCTCGGGGAGAATCCTTGCCCAGCTAGACTCAGCGTTCTTTGCGCGTGCCACAGTGGGGTTCAATGCCCTAGGAATTTGGGGGTTGGGGTTCAGCAAGGCTTCTCAGAACAATGTCATTTGGCTGAGTCTTGAAGACAAGGTGGGTGGTTACTTTTATGGTTAGGTTTTGTGAGGGGAGACAAGTTCCAGAGTCAGAAAGTTTGGGACCTGTTATTAGGAAGTATAGTGGCTTAATATTTTTTAAAAAATGCCATCAGCTCTGGCTGGTGTGGCTCAGGAGGTACCGGTCTGCAAACTGAAAGGCTGCCAGTTCGATCCCCAGTCAGGGCACATGTCTGGGTTGTCAGCCAGGTCCCAGGTTGGGGGCGTGGGAGAGGCAACAACAGATGGATGTTTCTTTCTCTCTCTTTCTCCCCTCGTCCCCTCTCACTAAAAAATAAATAAAATCTTGAAAAAATAAAAATGAAAATAAAAATGAAAAATGCCATCAGCTTTAGCTCTGCCTTAGCTGAAGTCTCAGGGATTCGAAGCCCTCTCCTACCCCAACTCTGCCCAGGTGCCCTGCAGTGTCCCCTCAGGTCCCCAGGGGGCGATAGAAAACACAGGTTGGAATTTTGGTTGACCCAGTGCCTGGAGGTGGGGCGGGGGAAGATTTTAACATCCGAAAATACAAAGGACCCTGGAACACCAGGAGAAGTTGTTCTGCTCAAATGCTAGTAGCAGCCCCATCGAGAAGCCCCTGATGTAAGCAACCAAATTGCTCTGGGAGCTTTTCCTGCCTCCCCTGAACTCCCCACCCTTTCTCCTTCCTCCCGACTTAAATTGTCCCCTTGGGGAAATGTGAGTAGCTGAAAATCTAAAAGCTAGAGGATAATGCAGTTCTCAGATTGGGAACACAGTATTTTTTTGTTATTTTTTACTACATGAGCACCAAAAGGAAGTGGGAAAATCACGGTCCCAGGAGTTGGGAATCTGGAGTTCCCGCCCGGCCTCTGCCAAAGGCCTAATGCAACGCTTTTGGGCCAGTTCCTCAGTTTGATAGTTTGTCAGACAGGATCAATAATACTGTCTCAGAGTTATCGTGAAAATAAAATAAATGGAGAGAAATGAAAAGTATAAAGTGGCGAAGTACTATAAAACGTAAGGCATTATTCTGAACAGTTACTAGTAATAGTAATTTTACAATAATTAAGCATTGTAACTATAGGTATTATTAACAGTGCTCATGTAAGCAGGCAAATCACAGAAAACCCACCAAAATCATTATCGTACATTATTATTTGATTATATTTTAAAGTGCAAATAATAAGCGGTCAGGAAGCAGTTCGCTCCTTTGAACCTGAGAGTGGGGAGTTACCGAGGCCGGCTGGGATCCTCACACCCGGCCGCTGCAGTCATTTGCTTTTTTCCAGCGCGTGCGTTGCAGCTGGCCCGGCAAGGGGAAGAGTGAATGGTGGGGGAGGGGTGAAAGGGGAGGCTTGGGAGTTGTCAGCGAAAGCAGAAGCATTGTTCTGTTGTTCTCCAGTCAATAAGCAGTTACACCCTGCACAATATCTCTGCAATTAGCTCCTCCATCTCCATGCTCTCCGGCTATTCGTTTGGTTCAAGTCCTTGGCACCTCTCACCTTCCTACCATAATAGCCTCCCAACCAGCCCCTCTGACTTGGGACTCCCCTCCTCCATCCATTCTGTGTTTAAAAACCTCCAGCGTCTCCCCCTGCCTACAACATCTGTGCTCAGCTGAGGTGGTGGGAGACACTGTTGAATCAAAGTAATTTGCTACTACTGGTAATTAGAGAGCAGAAGCCTGTGAATAATTTATTCTTTTTGTTTTACTCTTTAGAAACCAATTAGAGCAAGGTTCGCTGTATCATTGCTGTCCAGCGTGGGAGAAGAAGGGTGGAATTAGAGCTAATGCGTGGAAAAATTGTGAATAATGCCATGAATAACGCCCGGATATGCCCGCAGACGGTATCATTCGTCAGTTATGTTGTGGGAGGAAATAGTTGAGAACCAGTAGCCTGAAGAATAAAGTCCATGTTCCTTTGCACTTCCTAAAAGGGATCCATGATGTGGTCCTTATTGCATCTTGATCCTTCCCTCCCACCACCTCCCCTCTCCTGCCATCTCTGCACCCTGCCCCCCACCCCCAACACACACACTCCTCCGCGCTCTGGTGCTGTTCCCCAGCTACACCAGTTGTAATGACATCTATGGCTTGGGTGGGGCTGACCCCACCTCCAACCTCCCATGCTGCACCCTGTACTGTGCCCGGCCTGAGGAAGTACAAGATTCCTTCAACCATTGGGATTGGGGGGAGAAGGGTGGGTGCCTCTAGCTGGGCCAATAAGAACCAACCTGTGCTTTTGCAGGAATTAGTGGAAAGTGGTGCCAAGCTGGTAGAGTGTATGTCTGGGTCTGCCAGGGGCCAGGTCGCCCCTGAGGGGAGGAGCCCAGGTGAGTGTGAACTGAGGAAGAAGGGAGGGCTGAGGGACAGGTGGCATCCTGGGAGTCCCTGGTGCACTTGACATTAGATAAGGCTTGTTTTATGAGCTGATATACTGTCTGTCTATGTATCTGTCTTCCTTGTTTAAGTCAGTTTCTGTCACCTCAAACTAAGTGTGCTGACCAGGGTACTGGACTCTCTAGCATTCTAAATCTTGGCAAGCCCTTTGTCCCGATGTGATGTCTTCTTGCTCCTGGCCTGGAATGCCTCCCCATCTCTCAACCCTATGTGTCTGCCCAGGTCCAGGTTAGATTTCCCCCTGCCTCTCCATCTGACGCAGGTGGACTTGAGTCTCACCTCTGTGTCCCTGTAGCCCTGGGTCACACGGGTCATTGCCCTTTGTCTTACTGTTAGCTATGTGGGTGTTGGGATTTCTGACCCCTTACTCATGAGATCCTTAACTTCACACACTTTCTTATTGAAATTTATATCCTTAACCGTTTGCACAGCTGCTGTGAGGCAACAGTAAATATTTGTTGACTGGCATTTAGCAGAAAAGAAATAGTGAAAGGAAGACAAAAAGAAGGAAAGAGAGAAAGGACACTTGGTCCTTTACAGTGGTGGGAGTCCTGGACTGGAGCTGGGGGTAAGGGGAGATGGGAACAACTTGTTGGATAACACAGGAAACCTAGTAAATCCCTTTCTCAGGGAACGGTTTGCACTTGACAGCTGGAATATACAGTGGCCCCCAAGGGGCAGAGTTTAGCACAGCACGTGGGACTGGCAGGAAGAGAGGCGGAGGCAATGCTCAGTGGCATCAAGTCACGGTCAGGAACGCTGTGTCCTGCACCGCTGAAGAACTCCTGCCAGCTGATGGGATGTCAACTCTGGCAACGTCTCTCGGGACTCTCCCCTTGTTGCCATTCCAGTGGGGACAGCCTGCACCTGTCCCTAGAGCAGGCTGTCCCCACTGGACTACTGCCGTGGTCCTCTCACAAGGCTCGCTGCCTGCCTTCTCTCACACACATGCTTCATCCTGGATGCTGGGTCAGAGTGATGCAGGAGATCTGCTCCAGTCACAGCCTTGACTATAAACCTTCCTAAGAGATTGCTGTGAAGCAGCCCTTAGGACTTGCTATGGTGTGGCCTGAGCTTTCTTCCCCAGCCTCATTCCCTACTATTCCCATTCTTCCCTGGAGCGTTTCAGCTAAGATGAACCACATGCCATTCCTTGCCGATGACCGAGCTCTTTGGGCGGTTCTCTTACGTAACGCTCGCTGCCCGGAGTAGTCAGTCCTTAACTCCACCAGACCCAAAGCTTCATCCCTTGAGGCTGCGTGCTGATGCCACCTCCTCTGCTTTCCACGCTCGGAACTGCCCTAGAGTGTTTTGCTCATTAGTTGTTTTATGTATAGCCTGTATTAGGATAGGCTAGCTGCTCTCACAAGCAAGCCTCAAAGCTCAATGGCTGACCACAACAAAACGTTATTTCTTACTTGGCCACCATCCTATGCAGCTGGAGCATCTCTTCTGTCTGGAAGCCTCCAAGCAGAGACTCCAGAATCTGGGCATCTTCCATGGTGCGGCTTTATCGTTCAGAGGCCTTACCTTCCCATCCCATTGCCTGTCTTATGAACATGAGATAAAGGGGGAGGATGGTGGATGGTGTCAGGTGTTGGAGAGGCTGGACTGGGAGGTGGTACCCGTTTTTTCCATCTACACACCACCGGTCAGAACTTAGTCATATGGCACCAGCCTAAAAGCAAGGATAGCTGGGAAATTCAGTTTTCTTGAGGGCCCTGGCAGAGGGAAGGGGAGTGGTGAGCCTCTGGCTGATCCCTTCCCCCTGGGTACTGGAGAAGTCGGTCTCCTCATTTCTGCACCCTCTGGCATTTCTGAACAAAGTACCTCCCCTACCCGTGTCAGCAGTGAAATTGATGCCCCCCAGGACCTGTGTGTGGGCAGCATCACTCACACTGTCTTTTGCAACTTTAATTGTGTTTCTTTGCTCCTCAGCAGGGACAAGACCTTGAGTGCCTTCACCTCCCTACCTTCCTCTCCCCACCGCTCACCTGCCTCCTCCTCCTCTGCATCCTCCTTTTTTCTCTCTCTGCATGCTTCCTCCTTATCATCTAATTTTTCCTGTTCCCCATATCTTCTCTTAGCCTACTTATTATTCTCTCAAAACCCAGATGCAAAGGCCTAAGGATGGTGTGTGTATGTTTTGGGGAAGGTGGAAAAGAGGGCAGTTATTCCACTTCTTTCTCTTTGTTTTTGGAGGCAGGGGAGAGAGATTAAAGAAACTTTTGTTTGCGAATAATTTTAGATTTACAGAAAAGTGGCAGAAATGATACAGATCATCTCCGTATACCACTCACCTGGTTTGCCCTGATATTAACATCTTACATTTGTCAGAATGAAGAAACTGGGTACATTTGACCTTGGGATTGTGCTATTAACTGAACTGCAAACTTCATTAGGATTTTGCCTATTTTTGGTGTCTGTTTTCTGTCCCTGGGCCCCGTCCAGGACACCACAATGCATGTGGTCTTTTGGTCTCATTGTCTCCCGGGGTCTGTGACGCTTTCTCAGACTTTGTTCTGCATGACCTTGACAGTTGTGAGTGGTGCCGGTCAGATGCTTGCCATGTCTCTCAGACTGGGTTTGTTTGATGTCTTTCTTATGATTAGTCTGGGGTTACGGGCTTTGGGAGGAAGACCGGTGAGATGAAGCTCTTTCCTCATCACATTATATCCTCATCACATTATATCAGGGGGTACATGATCTCCCCATGGTACCATTCACTATGCTAAACCCGATCACGTGGTTAAGACAGTGATTACCCGACTTCTCCACTGTAGAGTTACTATTTTTTCCTCTCTAGTCTCTTAATTCATTGGATACCAGTCGCTAAGTCCAGCCCACACTCAAGGGGGATGGGATTAAGCTCCACTTCCTGGAAGGGACACTCTCTATTTAATGTTATTTAAAGCATCCTATTCTTTGTGCTTCCCCACTTAAATGCTTTCAAAGTTTCTAAACGGATTTGAGCCTCAATGACAGGCATAAATCATGGCCTCCAAAGCTATTTCCCTGACAACTACATGAAAAGCTTTGGAAATTTTTATTCCACGGGTAGGAGAAAGAGTCCATTCTGAGGAATCAAAACAAAGTGAGCTAATGAACCTATTAGCATATAATCGTTCTGTGAAGTAGCTCACCGTGGAGTTGGTGGATAACCGCCGCCTGAGTCCCTCACTGCCTCCATTATTCACGAATGCATACCATCGCTCAGGGGGAGGGTAGCGAGGCTCAAAGGCTTTTTCCCAATTTCTCCCAGCATCTGTGTCAGGCTGGCATGCTGAGGGGCTCCATTGGTTGGTAAGGGAAGAGGGCAGGAGGGTGCATTTTGCTGCTGTACCAGCCACAATTGCTCGCTACCTAGCCAGCTAAGAGTGCCAGGCATGCCAGGGAGGAGCCTGCACAGTGTCTGATGGGGAGGATGTGGAGGCTCTGGCTTCAAAGTCTGCGGTCTCAGCTCTCAGGAAAAGTGTGACAGGAATGCTTTTGAAATTGAAATAGAAATGAATCACAGCTCTGATTGTTTTCCATTTATAATCTAGTTGGGTGAGATCACCTAGGCGGATCACTTTATGTACACGTGAGGGTCTACGGATGATGTGGAGGGGAAAGCAGCTGAGGGCAAGAACCAGGACACAGGAGGACCTGTCTGGGGATTCCCATGCTCATTGGGTCATCTGTTCCGAGAGGCAGGAGCTGAACGGGTAGTAAGGGTTTTGGCACCAGGCACACCAGAGTTTCAATCTTGACCCAGCCATTTATAGTCAAATGACCTTTGCAGGTTCATCTTTCTTGAGTCTCAGATTTCTCATTTACAAGATAGAGTTGATGAAACTTCCTTCGGATGGTTGTTACAAGGATTGAATAAGATAATGCCTGTTAAGTGCCTACTTGGTACTAGAGTGTTGCATCCGAATGCTTTTGGTGCAAGTAACAGAAAATGCAACCCAAAGTGTCCCCCTCCAAATATCAAAAGAATATTTGTGTTAGTTCACATAAATAGAAAAACAGTAGTAGGATTACTCTGGGATTGGTTGGTTCAGAGGCTCCACTTTGTCATCAAAAGCATAGATTCTTTCCATCTTTCTGCTCTGTCTTCCTCAGCAGGACGGGCTAGTCCTCAGAGTCGTGTTCCTCACAGTTGTAGTGTGGCTGCTGAAGCTCCAGACATCACGTTTATAGAGATGACAAACTCCAGAGGCAGATGAGGTCTTAAGAATGAGAAAACATGTTTAAAAGCAGCCTCACTCTAAATCTTCCCTCCCTAATTGATTACACTTCATGCCTCATTGACTGGAATTACATCACAGATTTGTGTCTAAATCATGGGTTGCCATGATTGGTTTAGACCAATCAGGGTCCACTCCTGAGGCAAAGGCTGTGCCAGCCTCCCTGGTGCAATGGCCACACTTTTACCTGGAAAAAATGTCTGGGTTCTGTTAAGAAGGAGGAACATCAGAATATGTCAGAACTTTTGCAAGTGCAGCACATAAGGTCACTGGGGTAATTTGTCAGGCTGGTCTTTGGCCTGATGGACTGAAGTGTAGATCCTTCTTCCTCTCCTTTAAGTTGGTCATTCAGTTCATTCTTTAATATTAGACTCTCAGAGTTTGAAGGAACCGCTCTAAAGCAAGTCTAAAGAAGGATTATTTTTCTCTTCTTGGATTCCCAGCAGAGCACAGGAATCTCTCCGTGAAGCATACCCGAAGGACTTCTGGCAAACCAACCCTGGGGTTGTAGCTTAGGGTGATTATTTCCTCCAAAATTAATTGAAATGAAATAAAATCACAAATTCAGCCTCTTATCGCTCTAGGCATATTCCCAGTGTTCAGTGGCCACGTGTGGCTGGTAGGTACCACACTGGACCACACAGACCAGGTAACAATTCTGTCACTGCAGGAGGTTCTGCTGGGCACTGCTGTCACTGATCACCGCCTCCCCTCCCACCCCCCACCCCGACCCTCTCAGTTTTAAAATTCTGAAGAAGCAAGAGACTCAGGAAAATGAATTTTCATGTATGGATTTAATAATTGGATTGGTTGAAAAAGTAACAAATAAAAATGATTTGTGGGTCAACATTTAGAAATTCTTTCTAGCAGTTATTTGTCAGTTGAGCTGTATGTAAACTAGGATTAATGATTCTCCATGTGCCTACATTTGCAACATGAGTTTTAATTAATTGGTATTTAATTTATTTTGTGCCTACTCATTTGTGCCCATAAACCTCAACTCCTGAGTATTCCAGAAATGATAGTCTCTGACATTTTTTCTCTTCTCTTGGTCTGCTTAGTGTCTGCATTTCCCAGTTGTTAATGCCTCCATCAACCAGGTGATAGGGAAAGGAGAGTGTATTAAATTGAAATAGTGAAATATGACAGCTTGTCAGCATCTCAGGTGAAGCTTTTGTGGGAGAACATTGGTTCAGATAAGGGATTTGGACCATCTGTTGATTGAATTATTTGTTGGTATTATTAATAATCATACCTTACATTGCAATATCCCTTTCACATGGGTTATTCCATTTACTCTTCACAGCAGACCTGTGAGTTATCCTCTCATTCTCATTTCAGACAAGAAAAGAGACCAGATTACTACTATGTAATGGAGTACATTAATTGGAGGTTGTGCTTTTGAGCAAAATAAGAATTTGTTTCTATCACTGAACATACAGTATGTGTTTCAAAATATTATAAAACTAGGATTTGAATCCAGAACTCTGGGTTCAAAATTCAGTGCTACTCATAGCACCCCTGGCTACCATTCTTTGTTCTTCACTTTATCTTTTTATCTTTCCGTTTGCCAGAGATATTGAGCAGATGGCCACACTAAACTCTCATAGGAAATTGTGAAATACAAAGTAAATGGACTCAATAAGTAATCATGGAAGAGCTTGAGATCTTGATGTTAGAGGTATGCTAAATTATATAAAGGTATATGAGTTATAATAGAATTTTCTTCTTCAACGAGAGATATAAACACATGGACTGATGCAAACCTCTTATTTACTATAAGTAACCATTTCCACGCATGTGCTGGGAAGATGTCAGAGAAAGTGGGGGGTGGGAGTAGGAGATGGTGAGTCGAATGGAGAGACACGTTTCTTTCCCCTCATGTATTCTCTATTAATATCGTATCCAGAAAGGAAGCACTCTTTCAACTGATGTAGACAAACCTTGGATAACAGATCAACTGAATCAGACAACAAATACGGAAGTGGAAAATGATTTTTGGCTGTTTTCATGATTTAATCTGACCATGAACAGCCTTGGTGACCTCCCCTTCTGCATCTTCTCTGGAGGACAGGGGAGTTCACCCTCTGGCAGTGAGTCCATCCCTCACCTGGTTGATTGTTCAATTTTAGGGTCTTTCTTTAACTATGATTGCTAATCAGCTCTTTTCCAAGCGGTCTTCATGTTGCTTTTTAATAATGGTGACGCCCACACACAGCATATGACAAGGATTAATTTGACTGTGTTGTCCAGAAAATGGAGCGTGGGCTCAAAGGGTGCGCAACTGCACAGCCCTTGACGAGCCAGGTGATGCTGACGCTTCTCCCAATGGAGAGTGAGGATGGAGACTGCTGGGTTTGGAGGTGGGCCTTGGTCTATTTTTAGATTGCTGTGGCCGCTTGCTGTGCAGCTTTGCTCGCAGCGTGAAAGCTGGTTTCTGGAAGCAAACTTCCCTTTACAATACAGGCTGTATGTAGTATCTTACAAGGTCTTTGTGGAGCCAGACTATTACTTTGTCAAGACACTATGACAGTCTCATGCCCCATCCTGGATTATTATTTATAGGCATAAAATGAATGAGTGAATGAATGAATGAATACATGACTCTGTGAGTAAGGGTGAATTCATGAAGAAAATACAATGCTTTATAAATTCTAGGTTTTAAAAGAGTCTTTTGGGTGTAATTACTTCCTTCTTTTCTATTATGAACTGCTAAGTAAACAACGTCAAACTACCTCCAATTAAATAAGTGAGCTCAGCGTGTCTTTTCACATGAAGGCACCATTTTGGAAAAGGAAACAGACATTTTTTTTACATTCTGTTAGGCCCAGGCACTTCTTCTGTTTATGATGAAGAATATATTTGTCTTGGGAGCAAAGACCTGAGCTAAAGCTACCTCAACAATGAACGATTTTTTTCAGCCACTTGGACATTGCTGTTATTGCTAGATGCTTGTTTTCACCCCTCTCTCTTTGTAGCTAAATATGCATTTGTTTTTAAAATCAGCAAGAGTCTGAGCCATTTTGAGCAAATTAATTCTTTCAACAAATATTTATTGGGCATTTACTATGTCCTAGGCATTTCTAGGCACTGAGGAAGAAAAAAAAGGAGAATGAATTAGGGCGAATTTAGCGGAGTTGACGGCAGAGGGCTATCGGTGTCACTGGACACCGATATAGTGTCACTGGACACTTTTTCTCATCCTCCTTTACTCTTCAACCTTGACTTGACCTCTCCATTTTAGAGGGTCCTGGGGCTTAGTCTTCAGCTTCTCTGTTCTTACCTTGGATGATTTTATCTGTTCCAGGTCTTTATCTTTGTTTCAACACTTAGGCTATTTTGTGCATAGGTGTGGTTTTCTTGAATGTACTTTCTCTGAATCTATAAATGTTTGGCTTTTACTAAGTTTGGGAAGTTTAGGCAATTTTTTTTTTTTTGACCCAATTTCTTTCTCTTCTCGTTCTTAGACTCCAGCTGCCTTTATGGTAGACTTTTTGAAATTTCCCACAAGTCCCAGAGGCTCTCCCATTTTTCCCAATATTTTGTCCCTCTCTTCTTCAGATGAGATGATTTCCATCATGTATCTCTTCAAATTTACCGAATCTTCTTTGTCTGTCTCTCTCACTCTAAGCTCCGTAAGTTAGAGCTGATGCCTGTGTCTCCTCCATCTGGGGCAATGCCTGGCAGTGCTCAGTAACGAATTGTTGAATAAATGAAAGAAAGGGAGCCCACAGGGAGGGCAGTGCCTCTGGTCTGGATGAAGGCAGCAGAAGCTGACCTGGGGCTGTGGCAAGCTGGAGGAAGAAAAGAGAGACTCAGTCAGATTTCTTACCAGGAATCATATCATCAGGGCAGTTTGAAATTCAGTTCAAGTAAATTATCCTAAGGCAGAGAGTGCCTGAAGGAGGTTCAAAGGCCTCACTTATGCTAATGAGAAAGCTTCATTAGGGCCCCTAAGGGCCACTGATTCATTAATGGGAGCCTAAAGCTCAGCTCTGATGTACGACTGACAAAGCGTTTGCTTTCTTCAAAGCATTTAAGGATTTAGTTTTCTATTCATTTGTCCAATGGACTATTCACCTACTGACAAATATTACCCTTACCGAGAGTTTGCCATAAATGGGTCCTGGGCCAGACCCTGCAGATACGGAGGTGATTCGACTCCTACACTGTGTTGTGAGACTAGTCAGACATTCAAAACCTGGTGCCATCTAGTACCATAAAATGCCCTAACAGAGGTGTGTGCCAGGGGCTCTCTGTCTTGAGAATGAGTGTAAAAGGTTCAGGGAGCACTTTGAAAGGAGGTGCTTGGGCTGTGATGTTTGAAGGGTGAGTAAAAGCTCCCCAGACACCAAGGGAGAGGCTCGCTCGTGTGCAGATCCAAGTAGAGAAACCATCAACCTGTGGGAAGATTCCAGCCCTATGGTGGGATGTGGCAGTCTTGATTCACGTAGGTTTATTCTGACCTCCTCAACTTGAAGAGACTAAGGAAGTGAAACAGGGTTTATTCAGAACACAAAAATTCCCAACAAAAGTTAGCACCAACAGTGGTGCTTATCACCATGATTGGTATAATGGGGACTGGCAGACGGCGAGCTCAGAGATTCTCTAGTCCTTGTCATCACTGGCTCAGTTGGGAGGTAGTAAGGCGACAGGCTGAGCGGCCACCACTTTCGGAATCTTTGCTTCTCTCCTGTCCTTCAATATAATGCGCATGGTGATGCTATTGAAGCACTTCACCATCTCCTGTGTTCTCAGAGGTGGTTGTAGAGACAAGAGGTGCAGGTTCAGATTGTTAGATGCTTCAGGGATGGGGAGGGAGGTCGGGGTGGGGGGGGATGTGTAGTTAGGGAAATAAAGGATTTTGGAGATCATTTCGTAGTTGAGAACCAAGGGGTCTAAGGACAGGAATTCATTGTGCTGAAGTGTCACATACAAATACTGGCCCCACTAGGACATCTGCTCCTGAATATCTTAACTCCTAGTCAGGTAGTAGGAGTAAAAGGGAAAGGGAGAGAGAAGGAAGGGGACAGCAGGGGACGGAGTGGAGGAGGAAATCCTTAATTAATGACGTTCACCTTGTCTTTGTTACCTACTGTTTTTATTTTATAATGGAGAAATGCTACTTTCTATTTCTTTGAGGAAAACAATCTATGGTATTTTCCCCTCGAATCATGGATAGGTAGCTTCTGTAGGAAGAGAGAGAAAGGTAGCAGTTGCTTTGACTGTGAAAGAGACACCTTTCCTGTTGGCCTGCCTTTGCTATTTGCACACATTGGTGGCACTATTTCCTGAAAACAAAAACAAACAACAACCAGAAAAAGAAATTTGCATTATAAAATAAATTAATCTAAGTGAGCAGTTAACTTGGTTGTTGGACTTGGGTATTGGAAACAGGTTTTCATTATTATTGCGTGAGGTACGTTGTTTCCAGGCAATGGCAAAGAAAAAGCTTGGAAGCTCAGAATCACCATTTTATCATGCTCTTTGTCAAGTACCATCTAAAAGAACTTCAGGACTACTTATAGTAAAACAATGAGTACTTTATTTTAATCCAGAACTCAGACAACAGAGCCATTTGGAAGATTATTTCTGTCTTAATTCAGGAGAAGGAAACTCCCCCCCCCCCAAAAAAACCCTATAAGCTCATTAAAATAATCTAGGATCTTTGAATGAAAGCAATACAGCAGTTAAACTATTGCCACACTATTTTTGTATTATTTCAAGTTCACGTGGAGTGACTCGAAGAGAGTAACAAAAAGTTTTGAAGCTGAGAAAAACTAATTAACTTCAAGGCGATTGAAATAGCGTGAGTGAAGGCATTAGCGTTGTTTTTCCTTTTTATAGATTATTACTGACATAGTACCTCAGTAAAGGGAAATGGGAGAGCTACTATCTATTATATTCTATGAATTAAAAATATTTGTTTACCTATTCCAAAAGTATTAAATGAGATGTTCATTAATATCCTAAATTTGGTAAGCAAATAAGTATATGTAAATATATTAGTATAACAATAAGCAAAAGAGGAAAAATTTAAAAACGTAATTTCAGTACCCTGATATATAGCCATTGCAATATCTTTTATATCTTTTTACTGTTTATGTTTGTTTCTGAAAACAATTTTATAATTTTAAATTAGAATGCGAAATTAAATTACTAATTAAAATTTAAGTTATGGTTATAAGTTATAGTTGTAAATTATAATTTGCTCTTTGTACAAACACTATGGTTGGGATATTTTTCTGTGTAAGTAAGTGTGCATCTTCAGTGCAGTGGTGTGAACCATTTTATTTACATCAGTGTAATTGGGGGATTAAACAGTCTTGACAGTGGTATTCTATGTCATTTCTTCTTTTTTTTTTTTTTTTAGCAACAAAGAGATGGGCAGAGAGGAGGGAGGAGAGATGGTCAGTTTATGCAGAAAATGAAAAAAATCTGTGGCAAATAGTCATCTGCAACATCACTTTTAATGATAATATAAATTACAGTGTTTTTCTAAGAAAATGCTAATCGTTGGTCATTTAGGTTCTCGTTTGTAATCATAATGTGCAATATTGTGGTAAACATTTTTTAGAGCAGGTCCCTCACCCCCACATCTGATTACTTTCGTACAAGAACTTACTCCACCGAAGAGCTTTCCTGCGCCAGCAGCACATTCATTGTGGGCCATTGCCAGAGTGTTCCCAGAAGTGTCCGACCAGCTGATACCGTTGCAGGAAGTTTATGCGATTGTCCCTGGTCTACCATTTAGGCCGAGATCATTTAAAAGATCGATGGCAATTTGAGGAACATTATCATTGTCTTTTCCCCCATTTTTAAAATTCTTGTTTATTCTATTGTAGTTGTCCCAATTTTCGCCCTTTGCCCTCCGCTATCCAGGCTACCCCAGACCCCAGTCCTGCAGTCCATCCCCACACCGCTGTCCAGGTCCGTGGGCCATTTGTACATGACCTTTGACTCGCCCCTTCCCCTTCTTTCCACCATTCCCCCTCCCCCCTTTCCTCTGCCCATTTTCAGCCTGTTGCTTGTTCCCTGTTTCCATGTCTCTGGTTCTGTCTTGCTTGCTAGTTTATTTTATTTATTAGATTCCTCTTATAAGTGAGATCACATGGTATTTGTCTTTCACCGACTGGCTTATTTCACTTAGCGTAATAGTCTCCAGTTCCAACCGTGCTGTCCCAAAGTTTTTTTTAAAAAATTTTTATTTATTTATTTTTAGAGGGAGGGGAAGGGCGGGAAAAAGTGAGGGAGAAAAACATTAGTGTGTGGTAGCCTCTCACATGCCCCCAACTGGGAACCAGGCCTGCAACATAATCAGCATGCTGGTCAGGATGTGCCCTGACTGGGAATCGAACAAGGGACCCTGCAAAGGGTTTTATTTACATTTTAAAAGTTGATAATGAAGTTGGAAATTTTTATAATCTTCCAAACCTTTTGAATTTCTTTTTTATATGTCTCTTGCTAATATATATTGTATTTATTTCATTGAATTTGAAGAATTACGACTCTATTTGTATGTCATCACATGTTGCAATTTCTCCCTCATATGTTGTTTACTTTTAATTTAATGTTGTATGATAATATATAGAAATTCTTACAAAGTAAAATTTTTCTATCCTTTTTTAAAATTTTTCATGCTTAGAAAAATACATTTTCTGAATAAAATTTCTAAATAAATTTTTCTCTTTCATGGCATGTAAATAGTTCCTTGAGCTGCAATTTAGTATTCTTGTGGCTCCATCTTTTTCATTTATATCTTTAATACATTGTTTATTTTGGTGTCTTGCATAAGATAGGCATGAAATTAATTTTTTTATCAAGTTGCTATATATTAATACAATACCAATTCATAAAATTCTTACTTTATTAATATTAAGTGCTTCATTTTCATATGACAACTTCTGAAGTTTGCTGCAGTTCTTTATTGACTTTCAATTCTAGTCCACTAATTTGCCTCTTTTTCTGCATTAGCTTTACGTTGTTTTATTTATTGTAGCTTTATAAACTGTGTCTTAGGATCTGGTTGGGTAAGCTTCCCTTGGTTATTGTTTTTTTTTTTCCTCAGAAACATCTTAATCATTGTATACATTTAATCTTCTTGGAACAATTTAGAATATCTTTGCCACATATCACCCCCAAATCCTATTGAAATGGCATTAAATGTCTAGGTTATTTGGGCGATAATTTATATCTTTACAGTATTGACTCTTCCAGTTTAGAAGTTGGTATGCCCTCTACTTATTGTAGTCCTGTTTTATGTTTTTTAAGAAGATTTTATCAATTTTTTGATATGATCCTTGTTAGGCTTATTAATAGATATTTTACATTTATTTTTACTGTTAGAAGACTCCCACCTTCCACATTATATTGTCTTGATTATTGTGGTATATAGAAGGTTATTATTTTTTATATTTTGTTACTTTTCTTTTTGACTTTTCCCTGGTAGACAATCATGGCATTTGCAGATCAACCCAGAAAAGTTTTCTTCTATTATGTCTTTGATTATTACTCTCATTTGATTGGTTTGCGCTTTCATTAGAAGTGCCTATTATGTTAAAGTACTCTCTCTTTGTTTGCATTCTGGGGAGCTCTTAAGTTGGTCTTCCACATTAACCTCTGTATTATTAGGGTTCTCCTGAGATATAGAACCAATAGAACATACATATAGACAGAGATTTATCATAAGGACTTGGTTTATGTGATTATGGAGGTTGACAAGTCCCAAGATCTGCAGTTGGCAAGCCAGTGACCCCCAAGAGTCAAAGGTGTTGTTCTAGTTGAAATGCCAGCAAGTTTCAGACCCAGAAGGAGCGGTTCATGGCTAGAGGCAGGAAAGGACCAATGTCCCAGCGCAAGGTAGTCAGGCAGGAGGAGTTCCCTCTTATTAGCAGGTGGGTCTGTTTAAGGCTATTATGGAAATTTGAACATTTCTCATTAACCTGTTGCTTTTCTGGGAACCTGCTGGTATTGCCCAGTAGGTCCCTTAAATGAGGCAAGCCTTGAGTTGTATTTAAGACTTGAGGTTAACCTGGGGCTTTTCAATGTCATTCTGTATGTCTCTAGCTGGCAGTTTTGGCGTAGTAGCTTGAGTGTTTGCAGTTTCCTTTTATTTCTTCCAGTTTCCTGAGAATCCTCTTAAGCTGTTTGTGCACTTGGAATTTTAGTATAAACAGAGGATGTCCAAGTACATCCATGATCAATGTGAGAGGCAGGGATTGGTGGGGGGTGGGGAGCGAGGAAAATAAAAACTCACTTTCAGCTTGCCGTTGAAGCTGGCACCTTTCAGCTCTCCAGACCCTGTGCCTGAGATACCCTCCGACACATTACCTGGCTTGGCAGTTGGTACTGCTCGCCATCCTGGAGGAGTCCCTCCAGGAGTTCTGGATAGGATCAGAAGTCAGCTGTATCGCCGTAGTACGACAGATGACATAGAGCACCTGCAAAATGTTGACCAGAGGTATAAGTGATGTCATGTTTTATTTTTATTTTCCTAAATGAAGTCAAACCTGGCTTTGAACTCCACTAGCTATGGTTGGGGATGAATTCTGACATCCATTTTCGTTGGGCTCCCTTTCTTCTCTCGGGAATTGCACGAGGACCTTAGCAGTTGTGTGTGGCAGTGGAGGAAGGACCTGACCTTAAGTTCATGGTGATCACCATCGCTGCTCTCCTTCCATCTGTTCCTGGTGTTCCAGTTGAGACCGGTTCTCCATGTCCGTCTGGCATTGCTTCTGCACTTGTCTGTTGATGATGTCTATAGGACCCCCTTCTCAGTGGTTACTCATGGCCAGGCTTGGCCATGGTGATGTTATGCAACCCTCCTCTTCCTTCTCCCTACCTCTTACTTTCCAAAATTTGCTCACATGACTTCCCAGGTTCTGGGAGTCCAGTCCTTAGGGAAGAGAGCAATCTCTCTTCTCATTGCACCAGTGTCCTTCCTGTCCGACCTTTGGACAGTCTCTCCAAAGGGATCATCCTGTTAACTCTTACTTGAGGGTAACAGAAGCCAATCCTTAAGGACATAGAGTCCAGCTCCTTCCCGAAAGGGGAAAGGGAGACTAGCTTTAATTCCTGGATTAATGGGTTTACAAAAACATCCCACCCCCTATATTAAAAGCATGGTGCTAATTTAATTTTTCAATAACTCTATTCCAGAGTTTTTGGGGTCATTTTTTGACCATAGCCTGCCACAAGAAATATACCCCTAGCCAGACTGATCAAGGAAATAAAAGAGAAGACAAATGACCAATATTAGGAGTGAAGGGCAGGGCATCGCTATAGATTTTGGTACATGCATGTGTATGTATGTGCCCATGTGTGTCCACAAATGTGGTAAACTGACCAATTGTTATAATAAGCTTGAAAGACTTGAAGACACAAAGAGGCAGAAGAGTGCAATACTGGACTTAGAAGGCTTCGGTTCGTTATAGTTCTAATAATAATTTTGAGCAAGTCTTTCAACTGCTGCGGGCCACAGTTTTGTTATTTATAAAAGAGTATAGGAAAGCTGCGCCTGTAGGCCCTGAGGCCCAAAAGGAATCATGTATATGAAATCACCACACAGATTATATAAAGTCCCATTTACATAAGACATAGTTTTCTCATAGTTGTTAATATTATTAGCAGAGTTTGGTCAAATAGCTCTTGGTCAAATTGTTTTGAAAGCCTAGTCACACTGCTTCAGATCAATGTTTTTCTCTTCAGCTTTAAAGCAAAATCTCTCTGAGGGGTTGGATAGAAAGAAAAGTTGATCATGTCAAGGGAGGTAGAAATTTCAAGGATGCTTTCCCTCTGATAGGCTCCCAGATGCACCCCAGGTGAAGGTTTTGATGTCTGTATTTTGCATCTGCATGCTCCCAGGAGCAGAGAAACAGAGAATTTTCATTTGCATAGTTGAGTAATAACCTGCAAATAAAAATGCTTTCCCCATATGGTCCAGAAAGCTACAGTGAGATGTGTTGGCACTCCATTCTGAGGCTTCGCTTATTGCCATGGAATGGGCTGTAAGGTGCTGTTGATGAACTTGTCCAGAGGTGTGACTGAAGCTCCTGGAAGAAATAACTCTGTGGTTATAACAGGGCCTAATTTTATAATGCTATAGTTTTGTAGTCCAAAGCAACAGAGAAGGATGACACAGATCACCCGATGGGGCTTGGGGACTGAAAAGGCTTTCAGACCAACCTCTCTTGTCCAGCTCCGTCTCTCTAGCTCCCTGCTCCCTCACTCAGCTCCCAGCTTTCCAAGGTTATGGCACCTTTTGTGCTTCCAACAGCTCATCGGTGCTCTCACCTGGGCGGTGGAATCAGGAAAGGAAGGTATGGGTGGCAGAAAAAGCCTGGAACCTTCCCCGATACTGTTTTACATATGTATGTGCCTATTATGAGCAGCCCCCTGCCATTTGGGCAGGTCATTAAAGTGTTTACTTGGAATAAATCTGACAAACCCCTGCCTGCTTCTTGGTTGCGATGATGCATCAGCTTTAATAAGAAGCAGCAAGGACACGCCCCTCCCATCCCCTGAGGATAGCAGGTGTATTATCTGCTGGGGGCGCTGAGCACTTTGGGAGTGTCCTTCGGGGACTGAGGTCCAGGTCTGTGCGTGGAGGAAGAGAAGCCTGTGAAGTCGTCCCCACACTGAGTAGCACGTGAGTGCCTGCAGCAGGCCTAGGTGTAGGAACAAAAGGGGGAGTGGGGAGACTAAGGGGAAGTTCCAAAGCACCCTGGAATTTCATCCCAGGGAAGTGTCCCATTTAAGGACAAAATTCTCGACTCACACTTCTCTAATGCTTCCGGGATTTTAAGGGCTTGGTTAAGGAAACTCCTTTAAACCTCCCTCATTCTCTTTTTAAGGACCCCAGTCTCTTGGGATTTTCTCACACTTCTACTTGACCTCTCTCTTCCATGCCATTTGGTCTCGCCACCTTGGTCCCTTAGTCTTGTGCAGAAGCCTGATTGACTTCTGACAAATGATAGCTTTCCCCTGTGCAAAGCCTTCTGGGAGATCCTTCCCCATGTGCACAGCCTTCTGGGAGATGTAGTTTTTCTCCCTGTTGGCTGTTCGTTTTGGAATTTGTCTGTACAGAGTTCATCCTTTCTGTCCTCAGGATGCTGGGGACAGAGAAGAAGCCATCCTTGCCTGCCACCGCACTCCACGACTACTCCCGGCACCATTTTCCATGATGGGGGAGGGGTTCCAACACGTTTAATATAACCAACACCCCACACTCACACAACTGTATGTATCTAAAAGGCTGTGGACATGGTGATAAAAGTCAGAAGATTTCGGGGTGGATAACAAACCTACTGACTTTGGTGTCTCAGAAACATCCTTATGTCACTTCACACCTGCTCCTCTGCTCCGAGCCCCAAAACCTGGGGACTTGAAACCAGCCATGTGTGATTTTTCTACGTTCTGATTTCATTGGCTTGCGTTTTTTTCCAGACTTCTAAGAGATCCTGTCCTTTTGGACCTCATTCAGAGCCTCGTTTTGCCATCTGGTCCCAGCCCTTTTCCCTGCGGTGCTGCGTGTGAAAGGCCCCGCTCCGAGGTGAACCGGCTGAAGTGCGCCTCTGCGTCGCCCGCCTCGCCCGGCTGCGCCCTCTGGCTTTGTCGCTGTCAGTGGCGCTGGGAAACCCTGACTTAGACTCCGTAGGTGTGCTACATGCACTTAAACAAATGGAACCAAAGGTGGATACTATTTTGTACTCTTTGCCCCCACGCAGTGACCAACATTTATCCGTGTAAGTGAACCCACCTCTGTTATTATTAAAGCCTGTGTGGATGTACTGTGATTTAAATAACCTTATTTTCAGACTGTAGGTTATTTCCAGGTTTGTATATATATATATTTTTGCTGTTGTAAACAACACTGTGAAGAGATTTCTTGCACATAAATATTCCTGCATTAGTTAAATTTGGACCCGCACGACTCACACTGTGCCCGGGCTAGAGCACGTACCGCATACATGCTCCCCACGGCTGAGCTTCCATTTCTGTCCCCTGCCTCTGCCCCTGCAGTATTTGTGGCCAATTCCCTGTCTGTTCCTTTGGCCAAGGGGCCTGATTTTACCTCAGGTCCTGGAGCGAGGAGCAGATGAATCAGAATATACGTGTGCCAGGAGGAAGGCTGACCTGGAGAGAGGGCACGAATGTTGGCACAGAAGCACGTGTGAGCCGGCAGATTGCGCCGAGTGACTCAGATTCCATCTAAAATCTCCTGCTCTGGCACAGCCTGAAGGGTTGGCGCTGTAGGCATGGACCAGCCCAGAGGGGGCCAGGGTTGGTCTCAGATAGTGTGGGATGCAGGAAGAAACCATGGCCAGATTTTCTAAATCATGGACATTTATGCTCTGCAGCCTATACACTTGTTAGAATAAGGAGGGAGCAGTTTGATACAGGTTTTGAGCCTAATGCTGATGCTTGCCATGGTACCGGGAACATAATAAATGTACAATAAAAGCATAGGGAAGGATTGAGGTTGTGTAGCTTGCATCTCTGTAATTTTCTTCTGGAATTGTGGCCCAGGCAAACCTTTGACCCTTTATTGTCTCTTAGATTGATCCTCTAACTTTTTAAAAATGTTTTCTATTTCTGTTCCCGTGTTTTTTTTAAAGATTTTATTTATTTATTTAGAGAGAGGGGAAGAAATGGCAATGTGAGAGAGAAACATCAATCAGTTGTTTCTCTTACGTGCCCCGACCAGGGACTGAACCCGCAACCCAGGCATGTGCCCTGATAGGAATTGACCCAGCGACCTTTGGTGTTGCTATGACACCCAACCAACTGACCCACACTGGTCAAGACTGTTCCTGTGTTGTTGTTGTTTTCTTTCTTTTTCTTTTTTGCTCTACTTTGTGAAAGACTTAACTAAACCTATATTGTGATGCTTTGATTGAAGTTTTCACTGTTTTTCTCATATATATAATTCATACAAGTTATTTATTTTCTTGTCTCACTGAATGTAAACATGGTAGTTTTTGTTGTTGTTGTTACTGAGTCTTTTTTAAATTTCACTCTTACAGTCTCTGTCTTTTATTTGGTATATTTAGACCATTCATACTTAAAGCAGTTATTGCTGTAGCCTGATTAACATCTACCATGCTTGTAAGTGTGTTCCATTTGCTGTCCTAATTCTTTGTTTTGTTGGTCTTCTACTCTTTTTCTACCTTCTCCAATTTTAACTGAGCGTGTTATATGATTCCATTTTCTTTCTTGTCTTAGTCTATCCATATTGCAAAAATTTTCTTAGTGATTGCTCTAGCGTTTGCAATACACATTGGTAATTAATCTAACTCCACTTTCAAATAACACTATACTGCTTCACAGAGAGCGCAGGTAACTTCTAACAAAGAATTCCCAATTTCTCCCTCCCATCCTTTACAACATTGTTATCATCCATTTTCACTTACCTATAAGCTATAGGTAAGTTATTGACTACATGATTGCTATTACAACATTTTGTACAAACTGTTATCTGTTAGCTCAATTAAGAATAAGGGAAAATGTTTCATGCATTTTTTCTTCAATGTGTTCTTCCCTTCTTTGTGGGTTTTTGAACTATACAATTTTCCTTCTCTGTAAAGAACTTCTCTTAGCATTTCTTACAAGGCATATCTACCGGTGACAGTCCTTCAGTTATGGTTTGTCTCAGAAAGCCTATTTCTCCTTTACTCTCGAAGGGAAACGTTTTTGGATACAGAATTTTAGGTTGATGGTTTTTTCATTTAATGCTTTAAACGTTTCACTTCACCGTCTTTTTGCTTATGTGGTTTCTGAAGAGAAGCCCATTGTAATTCGTATCATTGTTCCTCTGTAGTTAAGGCAGGGCTCCCCTCTGCTTTGGGTCCTTCTAAGGTTTTCTGTCTTTGGTTTTCTGCAGTTTGTGCGTGGTATACTTAGGTGTGGATTTTTGGTATTTATACTAGTTGGTGCTCTCTGAGCTTCTGGGACCTGTGGTTTGTCATTCATCTTGGAAAATCCCCCACATCATTATTTCAAATATTTTTCTGTTACTTTCTCTATTTTATGCTTGATATTCCTATCATGTGTATGTTACATCTTTTGTATGTAATTGTCCTGCAGTTCTTGGACATTGTGCTCTGTCTCTTTCATGCTTGGTTTCCTTTTTGCGTTTCAGTTTTGGGAGTTTCTATTGACAGATGTATGTTCAGGCTCATTTGTTCTCTCCTCCGCCACCACGTCTGGTCTACTGGTAAACCCACGAACGGCATTCTTTATTTCTGTTGCACTGTTTTTGATTTCTAGCGTTTCCTTTTGATTTGTTCTTAGAGTTTCTGTCTCTCTGCTTGCATTGTCCATTTGTTCTTTTATATTGTCTGCTTTTTCTGTTAGAGGCCCTAGTATATTAATGACCGCTACTTAAAATTTCCTGTCTGAGGCAGGACAGGGACATCTGTCCACAAATCATACACACAAATACTTTTATGTAGAGACACACCATACATGCTGTTTTATTACTTTCTTTTCTATAATAAAAATATGTCACAAACAAAAAAATAAAATTTCCTGTCTCATAATTCTGAAATTTCTGCCAAATCTGAGTCTGGTTCTAATGCTTAATTTATCTCTTTCGGACTTTTTTTTTTTTTTGTCTTTTAGCATGACTTGTCATTTTGGTTGAAAGCTACATATTATGTATCAGGAAAAAGGAACTGAGCCGGATAAGCTTAATTCTTTAGGAGTTGGGTTGTGTTTGCTGCAGCTGTGGTGTCCGAAGCTAAGATTTTCTCCTGTGTCCTTGTTTTGGTCTTCCCTATTGTCTGAGTTTTCCAGAGATTCCTTAAATGGGTCTGAGGCTTACACTTACGTTAGCTTTAATCTCTTTTGTTAAATAAGAGGCATGGGAGGTGGTGCTAAACTCTACATGTGGGTGGGAGGGAGAAGAGGGATGGTGCTTGCAGACTGTGGACTTTACCATGAGCTGTTTGGGGGATGAATGTCTAATATCAGCATATTTGGTATTTTTTGGGGGGCAGCTGCTCCAGATTGCTCAGAGAAGAATCTCCCAATGGCTCACCTGGGAGATAACTGGTCATCTGCCAGCATGCTGGGAGCTGAGGGGAGGAGGGGGGCTGGGTATCCTCTCTCCCTCCAGGGATGTTCTCCTGTGCCCTCCCTAAGGACTCAACCTTCAGGCTTGTTGGGATAAAATAATTCTCTCTCTAGAGAGAGCATGGGAGGGATTCTTGACATCTGATTCTTAATCAGATATATATATATATTTTGGTTTTCACATTTTATTGGGGGCCATAGGGCAGGGGATGTCCTTCCGGTCGGTGGAGGTGTTCACAGTTTCTTCAGCCACTCCAGGCTTGGGCCCTGGAGGTCCTGGGGGTGGCTGGGCATGTCGGGCATGCTCCCATCATCTCGGATGGGCACTGGGTAGTTGCACGGTGTGACCTTGTTGATCATGGCGGCATACTTGGTGTAGGGGCTGAAGAGGGGCAGAATTACAGCGAGGCCCCCGACGGTGAAGGATGCAACCAGCACCAGCTCCTTGGCCCAGGCTTTCTTAAGGAAGGCGGCGAGTCTCCCAGCCATCTTGGTCTCGCAGCAGCCTGATTCTTAATCAGATTTCCAAACAATCCTTTTGGTTTCATCCTTTCCTCTCCCCAAGGACGATGGTGATGCCAATGAGGAAGCCTTTCAGGGGTATTCTTTTTGGATCTCCTGACTCAGTGATCGCTCATGTTGTTGCTCAATTCTCTATTCTTTCATTTTCTTTATCGTTGTGTGCTATTCCTTCAAAGAAAAGCTCTCATGTCCCTTTTAGTGGAAACTGGGTAGGCGGATGGAATAAGCATGCAAGTTCTGTTCTCCGCCTTTAGCTATGAACGTGCCTTCCCTCTCTGCTTCCTGCCATCCCGTTGGTAACGGCACCTCGGGGGCTTTTGAACAGGCGTATAGAGATCTCCTTTCGTGGTCTGACCTTACTTTCACCAGCTTAGGGGATGTGGGGTTTTCCGCCATGATGTGTAAGGGAACGCTCTGGCGGATTTCTGGAGTGAATTTTTTTTCCCCTGGAGCCTTGAAGAGGGAAAACAAATTGAGTTCAGATCTCAGAAAGAAGGTATTTGAAGAAGGCTTCCAGCCTTGCATTTGAACTGGGTTGCTAGTCAATTATACTTTTGAAGTTACCAGTCTAAATTCTGTGGTGACTCATGGGTACTTCTATTTCTTTTTATTTTAAATTAATATTTATTTTTTAATAAAAATAATACATACATATAGTACTACCCTTTCTTTCTTGGGTTTAGACAGGGTCCATTAACCTCCTGTCCTGGCAGATAAGACTCAGTTTGCTTAGACTACCATTCCCACATCTACTCCCTCCCTCTTCTCAGTGGATTTGCGTTGTTCTTTTTAACTCCATCATCAATATTCAGTGTTTATATTATCTTGACGTAGGACCTAAGAAACAGGAAATCCAACTCAGGAGACTGATCGGGCTGAGCCTCATGTCCTCCATAGCTTCCCGAGAGAAGGAAAACATTTTTGTTTCCTGGGAACTTGCATGTCTGAAAATGTGTTTACACTACCCTTACACTTGCTTGAAATTTTAGATAGGCATAGAGGTTTAGGTTGAGGAAGATTTTTTTCTCAAAACAATTAAGTCATTGTTCTATTGTCCTTTAGGTTCTTGTAATATTCGAGAACCAGGCTGCTCTCTGGTTCCAGTTCTTTTGTATGTGAACTTCAAGCTTCCTTCCCCCACACCCTCACCCTGAAGCTTTTCAGGATGCTTATTCTTTATAGCTCTGGTGTTATGACATTTTATGAATATACCTTCGTACGTATCCTATTTCTCATTATGCTGGGCATTATGAGGACCTTTTTTTAAATCTAGAAAGTCATGTTATGGGAAACTCGTGTTTAATCTGGAAACTCATTTTAATCTGGGATGTGTTATGATATTATTTCTCTGATGATTTTTTTAATCCATTTTCTCTTTCGCCTATCTGGTCCTCTTCTCACTCAGATGTTGGATAATCTGGAATGTTCTCTCATTTTAAAAGATATCTTCTATGATTTTTTAAATGTCTTTCTCTTTTTGTTTTGCTTTTATTAGATGTTTAACCTTATCTTCTACCCTTTGTGCTGAGACTTTTAATTTTTTTCTAATATATTTTTAGCAGCTCTCTTGTTCTTACTCCTTTTATTTGAGTAACACCCTACTCTTGTTTCTTACCTGCAATATTTTTCTCCTATCTTTGTAGGCATTATTGTTTTTCTTGAAAAGTTTCTTCTCTTCTGTGCATTGCTTTGATTTATTCTAGGTTCCTTTTTGTTCTTTGTTTTGGATGCTGGTCATGTTTATAGATTTTCTTAAGTATATGGCAATCATTGCCTGCACATTCGTATCTAAAGGCAGTAAAGCTAACTGCAAGTCCTGTCTCTGTGACTGGCCTTGCCAACTGCTGGGCTTTGCCGTAGGGTAGTGGGGCAGCCGTCCAGCTGGCCTCTCCCGGGGAGTCATATGTTAGTGTCCAGTGGTGTTTTCCCTGGAGCTCTCACATTTCTTGAGAAAGACCCTTCCAGTCCCCTGCCTGGGCAGGAGTGGTTGGGAGACAGCAGTCTGGCCACTAGCGTCCTAGGAGTAGGAAGCAGGCTTAGACCTTTGTCCTCAGTTCCATCCTCATCCCTGCCCTCCACTGAACTTGACTCCTCAAGTCTGGTTTTCCCAGGGTTCTGCAGGATGAATCAACTTCTCATTTAGAGTATAGTGTAGATGGTTTGATTTTAGCCTCCTCTGCTCTGATAGCATAGTCAAACTCCACCTTCTGCCCTTTCTTTCCTGCTTCCAAATATCTGTTGGAATCGTTCACCCTCGGATGTCTTTTCTGTATTCTTTTTGTTCATTTTTATTCTTGTGGAGTATCAGGTGGGAGAGGTGAGGTGATAACCCCCTGAACTTAATTGATTGTACTTAAGCAGCATGTCCTGGATCTGTGCTTTTGGCCCAAGCAACTCTCCATCACTTGTAAGAGGCAGCTGAGGTCCAGCTGGCCTAGGCAGAAACCTCTCTCCTCAGTGAGTAGGGTATAGTTTTATGTGGCTTGTCATAGGCTCCTCAGCCACCTGGGGAAATGCCTCAATCCCAGCTTCTCTATGTGAAGCAGTCCCACCAAGACCAAGGGAGGCCTGGGACGTCATGTGCAAAGTGCGCATTTGACATAAGGAAGCAGTTTCTGCATGGCCAGCAGGTGAGCGGTTGGTGCCTCTGGCTACAATCTCTAGGAGACCACACCAGAAACACAATGACTAAACAACAGTCACCTCCAGAGTCACCCTTTGCCCCTCTGTCTCCCTTTGGCAATGTGTCATGCTGTGTGAGCAGTTGTCACTCTCGGCCCCTCAGGAATGAGTGCACTTTTTTTTCCTGGACAGTTGCCTCCTGCCAGGTAGGAAAGGAAGGAGGGAGAGGAGTTGACATCGGCTGAGGTAGAGATTGTGCCAGGTGCTTTCTATAGGTTGCTACCCTTATTCCTGTAACAACCCTTCAAGAATAGCATTATTACCCTCATATTGTAGAGGAGGAAGCTGAGACATAGGGAGGTTAAGTAACTTCCCCAATGGCATGGTTGCTAAGTGACTGAATGGGGATTTGAACCCAAGCAGGTCAAGCTCAAGCACTAGTAGACCTCCAGTACGCCACTGTGGGTGAAAAAGCAGGCCTCTGTTCTCGAGGAGCCTCAAAGGAACCACGCCCTGCATTAGGTCCCTATCCAGAGACGATCAATAAATCTGGTCTGAGTGAACAAATATGTCGGAAGCACTCCTCTTTTCTAATTACCTCAAGAACTTCAACAATATTTGGAATTATAGATCATTATTTAGAAGAATCCAGAAATCTAAACACTCAACCAACCTTGAATTGTCCTTGACCAAGAATTATATTTTGGGTATTTGAGTATACGCAAACCAAATTTTTATCATTACTTTTAAGTAATTCCCTCTGTGGGACTCTATTGAAAGAATACCTTTGTTGGTTGACGTCACATCTGTATGTTGGAGAAGCAGGTTGACCTCCTTTTGTGATTTTTTTAAACAATATTTAAAAAGCTACCAAGGGGTGCTCTGTCTGGTGTGACTTAGTGGATTGAGAGCCGGCCTGTGAACGAAAGGGTCACTGGTTCGATTCCCAGTCAGGGCAGGTGCTTGGGTTCTGGGCCAGGTCCCCATTAGGGGGTGCAGGAGAGGCAACCACACACTGATGTTTCCCTCTCTTTCTCCCTCCCTTTCCCTCTCTCTAAAAATAAATAAATAAAATCTTTAAAAAAAGTACCAAAGGAAAAACAACTTATATTCAGGGGCAAAAGAATTTGGATCTGGGTATTATTTCTTAATTCCCAGCATGATGGTCCTATGTTTAGCCAGGGAACCCAGTGTGGAAAGTTACATCAAATGTGACCAGAACATTCAGCTGGGCCAATCTATTGTGCCACATGGAGATTCCATTAGTTAGAAGGAGATGATGGTGGAGCCAATCAGTTAGCTCCTCAGGGCATGTTTGTCCAGTCCTTTCTTTTTTTTTCAGAACTGAGGAGGACACAGAAAGACCGAATGTGGCTCCAGGTGGTGTGTATGTGTGTGTGTGAATTTGTGCGTGTGCGTGCATGTGTGGTCATCTCAGGCACAGCTTCAGAAACGGTTGGGTATTTCAGGGTCACCTTATTCTGGCAAGTAGGTGGATCATGGATGGATCGGTCTCGATTAAAGGAGAGGATCAATGTCTGGCTCTGTAAGACTTCATGTGCTGCCTGTGCCAAGGCTGAAGTGTTCACATGGTTTTCTGAAGAATTCAAGTGAAACATCATCTTCACTTTTTCTTTAATTTAGTAGAGGTTGGCAGCTCAAAGCATATGGCGTGAGTGTGTAATTGAAGGGAAAGTAGATTAATGTGCCACCAGCAGGAGTTTAATTTATGGCACTGGATGACTCCTGGGAACAACCAGAACTATGGATTTATTTTCCTATCAAACCTAGTGGAATTTATACCACTTATTTCCTATTTCCTCAAATGAGAAATTCTTCCCTAGGAATGTCATAGTAAAACAGCCTGAAGTTTGACATACAGAAGTGTTGGCTCCTTCCCTTCCTCCCTCTCCCTGTTTCCCCCTTCTCTTTCCTTCTTCCTTCCTTTCATTGCGTCCACAAAAACTGAGGGGTAGCCCGGTGCCTGCCCTGCTAGGCACCTAGGAGTGGAAAGGAGCCCAAGGGGCTGTTTCCTGGCACAGACTGACTCACCAAGGGGGCATATCTAAAGAAAATAAAAAAGCTCATCGTGGGTGCAGTGCGGGTTGTGGAAAATGAGGGTGTGCGTTGTTAACTGAATATATTGCGGTAATTATCTCATAACATATATGTCTATCAGATCATTCTGATACAACCTAAAACTGTGTACCAGTTCTATTTCAGTTAAAACAACAAAGCAACATAAACAAATAACATCAACAACAACAAACCCCAAACAAACAAACAAGGACAATGAGGATGCAGCAGATGGAGCAAGTGCATCTGCTGATGAAGGTGGGGGCGTGGGAGGGGAAGGTCTGAGAACAGGTCACTGACAGGTGATGGCTGCGTGGGGTTACAGGAGAGTCAGAGTGAATGGTGGGGGTGGGGGTGGGGGTGGGGGTGAGGGGAGGGTGTGGGCAGAGCAGGGACCTCTGCCAGCGGAAAGGCCCTGTGGATGGCGCACCGGAGAAGAGCCCAGTGACGGCTGCCCACGGTACAGGTCTGCGAGATGGGCGATGGGGAAGCTGGGGCAGCAGGCTCGCAGGGCCTGATCTGTCACACTCCGAAGCTCAGCCTTGATTTTGCAGATGAGGGGGATCTAGCAGACATGTTCTGGATTTTTTTAGTTAATTAATGTAGAAGTTATTTAATCATATAATGTACAAAGACGTATCAAATATGCAAAAGATGCCATGATTCACAAAACATTAGCGTTGCAAAGGACCTGAAGTATCACTGAGTGCAGTAGTTTTCCCCAGGGGACGGCACGCACACCCCGGAGGGGAGACCCGGGAACGCGGGACTCTGCCGAGCAGCACGCAGCTGCCTGGTGGAAATGTCTGGAAGCGAAGTCAGGTTTCCCAATGGAGTCCAGGGTTCTTTACCAGGCCAAAGGGGCCATTTCCTTTCTCCAGGGGCTTTCTTCTCTGGAAACCAAAGAATCTGAGAATAACTTCCTTTTTAAAGACTTAAAGCTATGTTTGGGTTTAATAATTTTACCTCAATTTTTTATATTTATCTGGAATATCTATAAATCTTCTTTCTGAGCCTTCTGTGTATTATCAAGAGCAATTATTATTACTATAGCAACTTTTCAGGGTAATGCGTACTTCACCCCCATTTATTTATTTATTCATTTATTTATTTAAATGTTTATGCAGTGTTCAGATATGCATAATATAAAGTTTAGCATTGTAACTTTTTTTTAGGGCGTATAATTCAGTGGCTTTAGGTCCACTCTCATTGTTGTGCAATCCTCACTACTGTCTGTGTCCAGGTAGATTTTCACCTGGATTGGATTTTTCATCATCTTAAAAGGAAACTCCCCACATCCCTGGCAGCCACCATTACACTTGATTTCTCTATGGATCCACAGTATTTTTAATGAAAAATTTCAAAATGATAGCTAAGGTGATAGAATGGTACAGGGAACATCACGTGTCTATCTTTTCAAGTCTACAGTGAACAATTGCTATACCTGCTTTTCCACAGACCTGTCTATCCATCACTCTGTCACTTAGGAATCCATGCCATCCCCTTCCCTGGGTTATTTTTTGATGCATTTCAAAGTACACTACAGACCTTGGTATCCTTTCCCCCGACACTGTGGCCTGCGTATCTTACTGAGGGTTCAACATTTACTTGTGGCAGTTAAGTAGCTGCTTTTAATTTCAATTATAGGTGACTGACTTGTTCAGGTGGTTCATTGCTTTAGAAAACGAACCCTGGGCCCAGTCAATAGGAGAGACAAGATGGGGATCATCTTAGAGGAAATTACTCAGAGTCCACTGCCAGCCCAAGACATACAGCTCTATGGACACTCTAGAGAGTCCCGAAGGGTGCATAAAGGGAACAAAACAACAAAACACAACCTAGTTCAACGAAATCCCTCCACTGAGTGGGGTAAAAGGAGTAACATCTTCGGAAGCGGACACATCTGGATCATCGTCCCAGATGTCCTCTGCGCCCGTCTTTCTACCGTCTTGCTTCTACTTTGCTTCATAAGGAATCTGACTTGGCCTATAAGGGCACATGAACAAATAGAAATTAAATAAACTCAGTGAGCAGGGATTTGTCATCATCACTGGACTTTGAGTGTTGTGGCATCTTTAACAAAGGGGCAAATAGAGTCATTTACATAATTCTCATTGTCCATGAGAAGAAAGGCTCTTCAAGGTTGTAAAACCTTGGGCAAATCACTTAACTTCTGTGAATCCCAGCTGTTCAGCTATAAAATGGAGAAGATAAATGCTTCCCTGCCTCGGGAGTGTGCTGGGAATTAGGTGGGTCGATGTCTTTAAAGGGCTTGGCACAGTGCCTGGCACATCAATTGTGCTCAGCAATTGTTAGTTTTTCCTTCTTTTCATGCCACGTTACCTTGTGACTGGTGTTGCTGCTAAGAGTGGAGTGTGAAGAGTGTAACAGAATGAAGGTTTTAGTCAGTCTCATCAACTGACGCCTTAGTGCTTGTGGAGACTGGTCTTCCTGTTTACCTGCCCATTTCCCAGTGGTAATTTCACTTACATTCCTGAACTGTTCACTTTTTTTGGCGCTGGAGGAGGCTTGAGGGGTGCTTCATTGTTTTTTCTTGTACTATGCACTCATAGCATAGGGGTATGGGACTAACAAAACACAATAAGAAACATTGCCCTCAGCGTGGGATGCTTTGTTGATGGCTTAAAGCATTTTTTCTTTTATTTACAGTCCTCCAAATGTTGGCATTGATGTTGGAGCCATGATCTGCTGATCTTGGGGGTCGGTCAGTGGCCAGTGGACATGATCGTGGAATAGTCATTTTATCTAGATTGTTAAATGATTCCTTCAGTTATTTAGGCACCTCCGCGCTGGAGGTGGGTTGTCCTTTGGCCTTGCTGCTGGATGCATGGGTCGTATGACAGGCCCACATCCCAGATTTCTTCATCCTACTTAACCCAGTAGCTGCTTTTAGATGTTGTGATGGTTAATCTTCTGTGTCAACTTTATTGGACTACGACGTGGCCACACATTTGGCCAAATATTATTCTGGGTGTGTCTGTGGGGGTGCTTCCAGGTGAGATCAGCGTTTCAGTCAGCAGACAAGTAAAGCAGGTGGCCGTCCCCAGTGGGAGTGGTCTCCACCCAGGCAGCTGAAGACCGAGCAGAACCAAAAGGAGTAAGAGGGAACTGCTCCTGCTCCACAGCTTGAGCTGGGACATTGGTCTTTTCTGGCCTTTGGTCTCGGACAGACAACTGCTGTATTGGTTCTCAAGCCTGTTGGTTTCAGACCGGAGCTGTTACCATGGATTCTCCCAGGTCTCCATTGGCCAACTGTGTGTCCTGGGGCTTCTCAGCCAAAAAGTCATCGTGAGAGTTAATGCCTTATAATCAATCACATCTATCTCTATACGCACATATACAATCAATGCTATCATCTATCTATCTCTCCATCTGTCTGTCCGTCTGTCTGTCTGCACAATCATTTATATATGTCCTGTTGGTTCCATATCTCTGGAGAGCCTTGACTAACAGAGATTTTTCCTGCTCCAGGACATATACCAGAGCTTGGAATAGAACCATAGCTTCTATGTAGACAGAACAGAGGTTATTTGCATGAGACATAGATGTTTTCCACATCATAGAAAAAAAATGTTAGGCATGTATTGATTGCTTTTTGTTATGTGATGGTGTGCTTTGTCTTATTTAATTCTCACAATAGCCCCGCACAGCAGGCTGAGAGCCAGGGCACGGGAGTAGAGCTGAGGTCTGAATGCAGGCGTATCGGGTGTCCGAACCTGCGCTAGTCCACCGTGAGGACAGCCATGAGGCGTCGGGGCATGAACGGTTCACTCTCTGGCAGTAGGTGATGTTCTCTGTACTGAGGATTAAAGTCTAGTTTTGGAGATATTTTAACATTCTATGTTTAGCACTCTGTTGTATGACTTCATCCTGTATTTCCTTCTCACGAGGGCTTTTAAAAAATCTTCCAAAACCATAATGCTTCCTTTCCTTGCCATTAAAGCCCCTGGCCTGCTCAGTAAGTGAAGGAGTTCTGGAGGCTGGAGCTGGGCTCCCGAAGTGCGTTGGGAGAACATCAGTGTCTACAGCTGGCCCATCAAAGAAGGAGGCGAGTGGGGTTTCCATGGTCCATTCTGTCTGGGGACCCCTGCGCCCTGAACCCCATTTTGGGGGTTCATAAATCACCGTAGCATGTTGAAGCCCTCAGGTGTCCTCCGGGAAAGGGACCCTCTTCATATCTTGTAACCCAGCATTTGTATAACTTACTTGACCAAAGATCATTTTTGTGATACCAATTTATAATTCTATGCAACATAGTGCTGTGGGAAATCCTGGAAGAGGCATGGGATGGGTGTTTGGACTTGGTGTCTGTTGAGGCTGGAGAGGGGCCTGGTGTCAGGGGCCTTGTATTGAGCTGTCGTTTAGGCGCTTGCCTGACAGCCTAGTTTGTTTAGGTCTCATTCGAGGTGAAGGCCTGGAGGAAATGCCCATGATCCATAAGGGTAGTCAATGTCCGATGCACCCTGTTTTTAGGAGTTCAAGAAGTGAGAAGAGCAACTTCCCCAGAAGCAGCAATCTAATTCTGGGAACTGAGCTGACGAAGAACATCCGTGCTGGAACCAGGATGTTGGATATGTTAGGACGAAGCAAACCCCGCATTGTTTAGGCCCAAAGTGGGCTGCAGAACTATGATAATTGATGTTTGTGTCTCACTTGGTATTCCCTGAACTAGGTCAAGGCCAGTGTGATTCTGGCCAAACCACATAACCTCTGCAGCTGCTCGCTGTGACAGCGGCACAGGGCAGGCCTTGCTCTCATGGAGGAAGGCTGTCAGCAGTGACATATCTCAGATGCCATTGTCCGGATGGAAGAAACTGTGGTGGGACCGCAGGTGCGCCCTCAGAGTGGTGCCAGATGTGCCTGTCCTGGGGACACAGTTTCTGACTGTTGTCTGATTTACCGTCTGACTTACAGACTCATCAGAAAAGCCACTGCTGTCTGGTTTCTTTCCCAAGGAAATTTCCAGCCTTCAGGCAATCTGAGCCTGCAAAAGTCTTTTTGAGCAGTGGGGCCATTTTTCTTAATGAAATAACAAGATGATTTCAGCAAGCATTTATTCAACATTTCCTGTAGGTTCTAGAGGACAAATTAGCCCAGTCCTTGCCTTCAAAGAGTTTATTTAGGATAGAGGGGCAGTGTCTTTTAAAGAAATGAGGACAATAAATCAGTAGAAAGAGATGCAGAGCTTAGCTGGGGGTGGGGGTGGGGGTGGGGGTGGGCAGAAAGGAGGAGCTCCACAAAGAGTGGGGGGCGGGGGAAGGTGTGGCTCCAGGCCAGAGCTGGGAAACACCAGTCACTCTAAGGAAACTCCCAGCAGCGTGGCTGGGGTAGAGACAGGGTTGCAGGGCTGGCAAAGAAAATTAAAGCTGGAGAGGAGGTGGGATCCGGGCCAAGGTGACCTCCATGCCACACACTGATCTGGGACTTTGTCCTGTGAGTAATAGGGAGCCACTGGAAGGCCTAAATCTGGGAGCCCCATCATTCTGCGTCCACTGTAGACAGAACCTGGCCTCCTCTCTGGGGAGGTGTGAGCAAAGGAATGAGTAATAAACAGGCCTTGGGACTTGGATGGGGTTTTCGGGTGGCAGTCCTACCTGCTCTGAGGTGGTCTCCTTATCTGTTTAGTAACACCTACGTCCCCTCTTTCATAGCAATTTTTAAGTTTGCTTGACTTTAAGCAGTAAAAATTCACACACCCTCCTTGGCAGTCTAGCAAAATGTCCTGTGCTGCCTGTCTCCACTTTGGTCATTCCTGCCACGCTGGCCCCCTCCTCCCCTCACTCAAGAATGAGAAGAGGGGAGACTAAGGAAGGAAAAGGGGTTGAGTTCTTGGTGGGGGGATTTGAGTGCCGGTGCACTGGGGTGCCTCGTGAGAATGATGGTTAGCATCTCTTCCCCACTCTGTGCTCAGTGATGTCATGTTGGTAGCTTGAAATTGTAGGACTATTTATACCCCAGAAATCAGCAAATACTAAGACTGAGCCCCCCACCCCTTCCTGCAGAGAGCCAGCTGTTAAACATTCAGCACACCATTGCACTGGGGGCCCTTGCATGAGCAAGAGACAGCCACGTGGGGGGTGCGGGGCATGCACCTCTGTTAGAGCAGCAGGGGTCCCTTTCCATCTGTTTCCGGGTCAGAGTGATACACTCACCTTCTGTTCCATTCCATTTGGGCATCGTTCTGAGATGAGGGGCTGAGCCAGAAGACTGTGCCTTGCTCGGCTCCTAGCCTGTGGACAGAGGTATAAGGAAGGACTCACCTGTCCCTTGGGTTCACCCCTGCCAGCCGTGTCCAGAGCCTGCGTCAGAGGCCTCTCACCCCAGGCACCGCTGGGCTGGCGGCTCAAAGTCCAAGGTGCCCAGGGCAATAGTTCATTAGTTTTGGCTCATTTTCTATTTTCTGCTCTTCAGTGTGTTTGATCAAGTCACTGGATGATAAAGAGGAGGGTGATGTCATCTGTGTGACCTGACACAGTCTAGAACCAAGGACACTGCAGCAGTGAGACTCCCTGAGGAGGGAGTTCTTTGCTAGTTGACCAGTCGCGGTCAGCCGGACCAGGCAGCCCTGGATGTGGCCCGACGTTAGCATAACCTTTTGGGGAATGAATGAGTGAGCAGTAGCAGCGAGTGGTGTGACCCAGGCTCTGGAGAAGCAGTGTCACCTTTCTGAGCAGTTGAATCTTATCCCGAGCAGCTGAATTCACTGATGTCCCTTCAGCAAGATACTGGGCCGAGTCCTGGGGTAAATTAGTCAGGGGTATAAATTATAATGATCAGAGCAAGAAGTGCGATTGACTTTGTGCAGAAAATGGTACAAAAGGCAACCGGATTCCGGAGCACTCCAACTGGCAAGCCTGCTTTGGGACTCAGCTGGAGGAACCGAAGCTGGTATGGGGCTGAGCGTGTAGGACATTGGGGATTCACGCTCTGCAGCAAGTTCTCACCAAGGCCCCACTCTTGTGGTTGCAGAAGACTGGCTGTTAACTAGGTGGGAAAGAAACCTGCTCTTCTTCAAGGTGAACCTTCAAGGAACCCTTATTTCCCTTGCCTAAGGGTGTGTGATGTTTTAAAAGACTTCAGTTATTCTACTGAATTTCCTAGGTATTCTTGAAACGATTGTATTTTCTCAGTGCGTATTTTAATTTCAAGAGGCAGCTAGTGTGACTAAGGGGTCCCAGTGTGCCCAAGACTTTCCTGGATTTAAAATGGAATGCCCTGCGTCCCAGGGACCCTCTCAGGGCCAGGCCCTCGGGCTCCATCGGCGTCCTAGAGGCAGCTGTGCGGGGAGCTGGCATTTGCAGTCAGACATCTGTGCTGACTCACTGGGTCACTTCGGGCGAGTTGCTTCACTTCTCTCCATGTTCCCTCTCTGGACAACGGAGAAAACAAAGGTGACTTCCAAGGATGTCATGCAAATTCCATAAGACAATAGCGCCAGGCACATATTAGATGTTCAATAACTCTTTCCTTACAAAAATATCGCTTTTCTATCATCCTGACTTTGCCATCTTGGCATTTCTAAAAAGCAAACCCTCAAAGGAAGCAAGTGGGAGACTTAGCCTCTGCCAACCCTCCAGCACTCTCTGCTCTGACCTCCTGCCCACTGGAGGATGTGTCATAAGTGGTTTGCGAAGTTTTTCGGTACTACTGACATTTTGGCCAAAGAATTCTTTGCTGTGGGTCTGTCTTATTGGAAGATGTTCAGCAGCACCCCTGGCCTCTACCCACTAGAAGTCAATAGCAGGAGATAGCCGACATACTCAAAATATCCAAATCAATGAAGTTATTGGTGAAAATGAAAAATGTATCTTTTATTTTACAGAAAAACGTAACGGACTTTTTGGCCAACCCAATAATAATTAATTTGCTCAGCAAGTATTCAGTAAGTGCCGGAACTGGGAAAGGCCCTGAGGATAGAGAGGCGGGCAGGAAAGACTCAGTCCTTGTTCTGAGATTGTAAAGAAGATTAAATGCACATATTTGTATCTAATACCTAGTGGAGAACTTGGTATAACTATGGTGCTCATTAAGTACATCCCCATTTGGAAGAACTTCAATATTCCTTTTCTTCTTCTTTCAGGAGGAGTTATCTTCTCCTTTTAGTTCACGCCTTTTTCTTTTAGTGCTGAGAAGATCGGACTGGATTAAACACGCCCAGGTTTTTGAGCCACAGCAGAATTTTTGGGAAAGGGGGCTGGATGAGCCCCCGGAGAGCTCAGGGCCTCTTGAAAATATATGCTACTCGCAGTGTACACATTGGATTTAAATAGGTGGAGAGAAACTCTGCAGCTTTTATCAGATTTTCAAAGGGTGCCCTTGATCCATAAAAGCTTAAAACTTTCCCCAAATCCCGTGAGTGGTCTACCGTGCTAGGCTTCTTTAAATAAGGACTTGTCATGGACACTCTGCAATGGTGACTGATCCCAGGGTGGGAGATGACTCAGCTCCCCGCTTCCTGGGTGGCGAGGGGGAAGCCTGCATCCGTCAAGGTCATCATCGCCTTTTCAATCCCCAGGACCACTGGAAGTCTGAGACAAGCTCCCACGCAGATGAGAACACCCTGTCATGGCTGGGGTGGCAGCACAGGAAGTGGAAGCACAGACGTTCTGACTGGTTCGTTAATCTGGGTTCAGTGCCCGTCACTGAGGGCAGATGCCTGCCTAATTCCCTGCTCCGACGTGGGGAGCCTGAGAAAGGACTGTCCCTGAGGGCGATACGTGCAGCCGAGTTGTGATTTCATTAGTCGCAGTGATGGTACGGTGTTATTACTATAGGCCGCCGGCTCCTGGAGCCTCGCGCATTATTTTCTGGGCTGCAGCATTTCATCCCAGCTCCCGACATTGTGTCTTCACGTTCACGCATCATTCCAGGAGAACGTTTTGTTCTGATTTCTTCTTGCGAGAGAAAAATCAGGTGAACAGAATGAGAGGAGTTTGAGCCAGGAAAACGGCACCAAGAAACTGCCCTGTCCTGCCTTCAGGAGGTGGAGCAAGTGTGCTTCTCACTGCGGCCTCCTCTCCCCTCGGAGATGAAGAAAAATGCTGCGGGGGTAACAAGCAGGGATGTGGAGTGGGCGGCGGAGGAGCTTCCTGGGGACGTGAGGATGTGCTGGGTTTCTTACCTGGAGTCCCTAACTGGCCTCCCTTCCATCATGCTCAACGTGTGTGTTCGCTCCCCTGTTGTCCTTCCAACCCTGGGGAGCAGAGCCCGCCTCCACGGGGAAACCTGTGCTGGACACGCCCACGGAGGCCTGGGGTGCCAGTGCAGCGGGGCCCTGGCTTAGATGCTGATCCAACGTTACCAAGTCTCTTTATGCAGGGGGAACACGTTCCCTGGATTTAATGTGCAGCTTGTAACTATAGCTAATAATACTGTACCACATACTTGAAACTTGCTAAGGCCGCTTTTATTTTAGTTTGCTGATGTCTGCAAGTGTGGCCTTGGGCTGGTGGTCTCCTCTCTGCTTTGTCTCCTTGGCCTTATTTGTAGAGCTGCTTAAAGAGGGTGCTCAGTAATTGCAAAGTAACAGTGTCCTCATCAGAGGGCTTTGGGTCAGAGGGCCATTTGTTGACCAGACGCATAGAGTTAGCCTCCGACTTGCACAGAAAATACCTACTTCTGAGAGACACCATAGTAAGTCAAGGACAGGCTTCAGTTCAAGTGCAGCTTTGGCACTTACTGCATGACCTTGAGTGAGTTAAGTTGCATTGGGAGGGTTTCATGGGATATCATGCTTACGGAGGGAACTACATGTAACATTCAGCACAGAGAAGCTCTTATGGCGATCAGTATACCAAAGCTATTACTACTACTCCTCAGGTGGGCAGCAATATTTATGTTTGGGGTAAGGAGAGAGATTGGCAGTGTTCCCAGATGCAGTCCAGGGTCAAACCCGCCCTTCAGGAGGCAGGGACGGCTCTGTGCGCACATTCTGACACCTGCTCAGTCACCCAGGGAGCTGAAAATATGTCAGCCCTGGGTCCCGATGCGTTATTGACATTGGCCCTTTTCTTCCAGCTGCATCCCATGATCCTTGTCCACCCAGCCAGGAAGGGAATTCTCTCCCTCTGCACCTCTCTCTCTCTCTCTCTCCCTCTCCCTCTGTCTCATCCCTTGGAGGCGGGCCAGACTGGAATCCTGCTCCCAAATGTTTTCCCTTCAAAGGTGAAAAGCATGAGTCACATCTGGTTGTCCCGGCGGGTTATTTTCACGCAGCCGCTGCTCTGCACGCTTCGCCTCTTCGTCATTTCGAAGGTGATTAAAGGCAGGCAAGCGGGCTGGGCTGGAGTGAGGTCAGAGCCATTGGGTGGTGCAAAGAGGGATTTTCCTCTGTTTTGCAAACAGTCAGGGACGTCTGGGAGCCTTGGGGGCTCTAACGATTTTGGCTCTGAAAGCACCTCTGAAGGGATATTGATCTAGCCAATGGTTAGCAGCAGCTGGGACAAATGGGGCCTCCTCACCACTGCGGGGGCTCTGGCCTCCTGAGTGACCCGCCCACAAGACAAGCATGACTGAATGTTTGCAAATGCCAGGCGACATGGGCTCAGCGAGGGCATGAAAGGACTCGGCGCCAGGCTGCTTCCAAGAGGCCCAGAATAATGCGTTGGCATGGACTTTTGGAGAGCAAACTCTGATAAGCTCTCAAATTTAAGCACCTGCTTAAATGGTTTAAAAAAAGAGAGACAAAGAGAAGTTCAATCGTAACATTTTCAGAAGTCTTTTGGCCTTGAAATATGCTGCAGCCTTGTTAGGAATAGTTTTCTTTCCTTATTTTCCCCTTTTATTTTTCTTTAAATGCTGTACTTACTCATGGTGGTTTGCAGGGCCAAATAGTAACCATGGGAGGTAGGCTATTGTTGAATTCTAATCACATTTGCAATCAAATTGAATGATGTCAGTCTTCCTGCCAATATTTTCCCATAAACACATTTTCCTTTGATGAGAATGTTGTTTCTAAAAGCCGCAGTTATCAAAAAAAGTTCCGAGATCACCAGGAGTAAATGACCAATAAATCCTCGACCGAGTTTGACTTTGAAAAGGTCATACATGGAAATTTCCTCTTGGACCAGCTGGTCCCAGCACACAGTGAGAGGCACATAAATTCTGTGATGAATAAATAGGAAAAGTGGTCAGATGTCCCAAGTCAGAGAGAGCTGCATGTTTAGGAACGGTTTGGAATCAATCTGGCAGCAACGGTTCGTTTCTGATGGACTGAATCATTGATGGAATAAGAGTATGTGGAAGATTTGAATCCAGACCAGTGAGACTGGTTTTTGTACAGGGTACAGAGGGTGCTTCGGCTCTGTTATATGGATGGTGAGTTGGCACTGATTTTCATAAATGTTCTTTGAGCTGGGGCTGGGGAAGGGAAGTATTAAGTGACATCTTTCTTATGTAGAGACGAATTGATTCAGAAGGCTCTGTCTGATTGGCCCACAGTGAAAGCTGAATAGCTTCTAATAGGGTCTTAATGGAGTTGATTGGAGTTATTTTCAAGGACTCAGCACTCTTTCCCTTCCGTGCTTTGGTTAAAATCTTCCAGTGCTTCCTGAACTCCACCGAGGAGAACGATTGTCATTTCTGCATTTGCATGTAGCCCGGGTGGGCGGCAGGGAAGCCACAGAACTGCTGGGCGTGTGTCAGGACTCACCGGGCTCCATGGCCATGCGGGCAGCACGTGGGCACTCTTCCAGCCTCTTGCTAAGATTTGCTTTGCATGCTAATTACTTTTAAATTGTGTCTCTAAGTTTCCCTTCCTCTCCATAAATCAAGTCCCACTCTTTGCCTATAGGAGTCCATTATATCGGAGGAGGAGAAATATAACCATGTATCAACTCTGATGGGTCTGTCAGTCTGGACGTGTGAAGGATTATGGGCCAGATCAAGGGGCCTTCAGGGTCTTTTTTATTAACTGGGAATCTGTCAGAAGCATGTGGGCGGAAGGCATTCATGGAGACTTTATTCTCTTATTTTCTGGGGTCTTAAAAACCCTTTCACTTCTGAGAATCACAGGGACTGGAATGGATCATTGTGAGGTCCCTAAGGACAATTTTGAAAGTGCTGTCAGGAGTGGTTAGTCTCCCTCATCCCCCTTGTGTGCTGAATCACTGCAAAAGTAACATTTCACTTATCCGGTGGGTGCAGGGATGGAGGCTCAGCTGCCAGATGACAAAAGGTAACCCTTTATGCACCAGGAGGGAACCTGCGCAGTGCTTTGCTGTCTTTCACCGAATGACCCCGCGTTAGCTTTTGGTTTAGTTGAAGATTCCTTTGTTCCCTTGTCCCAGATTTGCTCTTTGGACATCATTTATTTGGCAGGAATCACCGTGGGACATAAACGAAATAGGTTTCACAGTGCTTCTCAGGGAAGCTCAGTCGGTCCATTGGTTTGTGATGCACTGGGGGTGGGGTGGTGGGGACAGTAATGGGCAGGCATTTGTGATCCCCACCCTCCAGGACACTGCTCTGCTGGAGCCTATGGTACTGGAGCCTAATACTAACAGTTCACAGTCACTGATGAATTAGTTCATTATTGTCACAGATTTGAATGTTAGAGCGTGTGGGTATAGAGTCTCTCCTTAGTTGCAGTCACTTTTTGAGATCATTTAGCATCTCTGATTAAGCCAGGGGACATCCTCACTCCTTTTCAACTGTTCTTCGCATAGCAACCAGATTAATCGTGGGTAAACCTGCATTCCCGTGGAAATCCCTCCTTGATTCCCCACTGCACTTCAAATGAAAGCCAGGCCCCAAATGTGCCCGCAGCGCTCCACCAGGGCCCCCACCTGCCTGCCTCCCACCCAGGGCCCTCTTCCCTGGGCCTCCTCATTCCATCCATAACTGACCTGTTTCTGATTCCTTGACCACATCCTTCCTGCCTCAGAGTCTTTGCACATGCTCTTCCTTCATGTCAGAAATATTTTTCCTCCTCCTTGCTACTTGGATGACTCCTTTTCCTTCTTCACTTCTTGGCTCGGCTGTCACCTCCTCACAGAGGCCATCCCTGACCACCTGGGTGGATTCAAGACATCTGTAAAATCTGTCGCTACTTTCCCCTTGGGAGGTGGAATGTATTTCCCCTGCGCTTGAATCAGGGCTAGCCCTGGGATTGCTGTAACCAAACAGTCCTGGGCTTGTCCTTCTCTGAACACTTCCTGTCACAACCTAGCTCCATCTAAGAAAGTCTAAGCTAGCCACACAGAGAGACCATGTGGAAAGCACGAGGGAGGGGCCCAGCCTTCCGGCTGCCCTGCACGGGTGGGTGGAACTGTGTTGGATCTTCTAGCCCTGGTGGTCTTCTGACTGCAGCTGTAGGAGACCCCAAAACAAGACCAGCAGGAGAACTGAAGGCTGCAGAATCATGAAAGTAAAAAATGATTCCTGTGGTTGGAGCCACTCAGTTTTGGGGAGTGGCTTATTACCCAGGTGAAATGCCAACCTATTTATAAATAAGTCTCAGCCCCTTTTCTCTCTTAACTGGACTCTGTTCAGTTTCATGTCACTTTCACAGGGATGTGGGTTTTGTTCGATAATCTGCTTAGGACTGTTTCCCCAGTTAGACCGGCACTCCATGGTGCAGGCACCGGATTTTTTATGATCGCTGCACATCTACGATCATATATGAATGCCTGGTGCATGTTAAGTGCTCAGCAAATGTTTGTCGCATGAATAAACGAGCTTAAAAGATTCCAGTATGTATTTGTTTGAAAGATTCTCTCTTTCCCCTAACCCAGATAACAGAATCTGTACATTTTCTGTAGTGGCAGTTCAGAAACCATGTTTGAAAAAAAAGTTTCTCCTTCTTTCTAAAGCGTGCTTGTTAAATCACAATTCCACTTTGCATCTACTACACACCCGCTCAGCAGATTTCATGGTTCCCAGTTGGCAGGGGCTTCGTAGGGTAGCCAACCTTGCCATTGTCCCTTTCTTCACCCTCTGACACTGGTCACACCAAGTCCCCTGTTGCTACCTGCGCCACCAGGCATACTTCCACTTTCCTGGAGTCTGTCTTTGCTAGTCCTCTGCATTTCCCTTTCCTTCAGGAAGCCTTTGTCAACAGCCTGTGCTTTTTCATGGGCATTTCTTCTTATCTGCACACAAGCCGTTGAACCAAATCCTCTGGCAGAGGCGGGAGTCATTCCTGAGACCCGGGAAGTAAGTTCAGAGATAACAGAGCCCTGGGCTGGTTGTCTGGGGACATCACTTCTGGTCCCAGCTTTGCCACCGAGAGTGGGGCACTGTGCACAGTTGCTTAACTCTGACTGTTCCTTCCTATCTGTGTCATTAGAAGCTTGGGCAGTGCCATTGCCCAGGTCCCTTTCAAAGCCTGGGGTTTCCACATGCAAACTTGCTCTCCAGCCCTAGGAAGGACAACCTGCTGATTTACGTGCATTTGGGTCAGAATGTGGCTGACTGTTGCGTCAGCAGTTTCGCATGAACAAAAATTTCAATTTCATCCGTACAGCCACGTTACTTCTGCTGGGTTGGCAGTGTGTGTGGAGAGGCAGCGTGACCCCCTGGGGCTGGGAGTCAGGAAGCCTTGTGCTCTCATGCTGCCCAGCTGCTGGCGGGAGGGTAGACCTGGCAGAGGGAGGCCAGCGAGCTTCTTGGACCTCATTCTCTTCATTTCTAAACTGGGATGAGAATGTGCGTTTCACTCACCCCAGGGCTGTTTTGAGGGGCTAACATGGGTAATAAGGCATGCATTGATAGGTCATTATCAAAAAGTTATTGAAACAAAATTGTTAATGTATCCATTGATCAAGACAACGAAGCCTCTTGGGTGCTCTGCCTACTCCATGGTTCCTGTACTGCTTTCCAGCTTCCTTCCCTTCATTTCCGGTTGCATGGGTAAGGTGGGGGAGGAACCACTATTACGTTTAAGGCACTGGCCATCCATTTTTTTTTAACTCCTTATAACAATCCGCTAAGAGTGGATTTGTATTAGGATTTTTTTAGTTGTCAGGGATGTAAATCTGATTTCAGCCTAATGTAAGTGAGAGAAATGGGGGTGTAGCATTTATTTGGGTCATATAACTTAAAAGTCCATTGTAAGCGACTTCAGGCATAGCAGGATCAAGGGGCTCAAAAGATTCTTTCACACTTTTTTCTTTGTCCCTCTACTTCTTTCTGCTTTTCTCTGTGGTGGTATCATTTTTCTGGTACACCGTGTCCACATGGTGAAAAGATAATGCCAGGGCGAAGATAAACTCAAGCCTGATAGCTTGTTATCTCAAAGAAAAGAGAAGTAGACCTTCTCTTTCTTTCCCAGTGGCCCCATCAAATCTCCCATAAGGAAGCAGGATTGGATCATCTTGAGTCATGAGTCACCATCAGACCAATCCCTTTGTTTTGAGCTATGGGGTGGAGGTCTCTGATTGGCCAGTCTGGGTTCTGTCTGTTACAGACAAATCTGGCTGAGTCGGATCTGGACTCCGGTTTTCCTACAGCTTTTTGGTGCCTGTGGAACGCTTGGTTGGCCCAAGCCAGGCTGTGTGTTTCAGATAAGGGTATGTGAGGGCTCGAAGGGGATCCAGAGGTCAGCGAGCCGAAGCAAGCCATGTCTGGAGAAGAACAGTGTCTTCTTCTAGGTCACATGGGATTCAGTGCCACTGTGAGCCCTTTCCTTTGACTGTGCCACCCCTGTTGGAAGGATTCCATGAGCTACTGCTGTCAGAGCACCTGAAGGATCCTGCCAGAGAGAGGGGCGAAAACTGAGCCGCAGGCAGGTTATGTCGGACCGCCCCTGAGCTGGGACTTCATCCTGTCTCTCCATCTCACCTCCCGCCTCTCTGGGCCGCTCTCTGGCTGCTCAGAGCCCCGTTTCAGATGGGGCTGAGAATCTCAGGGGGTCCCCTGGGTTTGGCCAGTTCACTGATTCTTCCTGAACCTCTTTTCTCTAGTGGAGGCAGCTCCTGGGACAGAGTCTGCCCCCAATCCTAAAACCAAACAGAGAAGACGTCAAAGAGACCAGCAGCATGACTGTCACCAAAGAGACCTCTTGCTGGAAAGGGACGCCCCTGGAGAGAAGAACCTCTTTGGCAGCGTGTTATGGGCAGTATCTGGTGTGGGTGGGGCGGACGGGCCGCTGAGCCCAATGATGTGACTTCCAATGTCTCAAATGCTTCTCTGTAATTTCCCCCTGCACAGACCCTCTCGGTGACACCAGGTCCAAGCCCTGAAGAGTGTGTCCAGGGCACTGGCTGGCTTCGTGGCGGTCAAGGCCAGCAGACATAATCCTGTGGCTGGGAGACAGGTGCTCGTGGGAGATGATGCTGTGCCTTTGCTGATTTGGTTTCCGTTCTTAGTCCGATTCTTCCCTCTTTGTAGCCTGAAGAGCTTGTCTGCCTTTGGTAGCTGGATTCATCTTCTGGAGCCCTGGTTATCCTTTGCCTGTGGTTGTTGAACCCTCCCATGGCAGATTCCCAGAGAACTGCCCTGAGCGTGTGATGTGTATTCAGGATAGCAAGTGCCCTCTGCATGTGACCATGCTTTGCACTGCTGAGAGCCACCCATGGCTCCCTGTCATCGGGGGGAGAGAGCCCAAGCTTCTTCCATGACCACAAGGATCTGGCTGACCCTTGTAGCATTTTCTCTTGCTCTGCCTAGCCATACACTTCTGCTTGTGGGTCGCCGGACACCCCATCCCTTCCCATGCCTCTGTGCTGCTTTTCACGCAGTGGCCTCTCTCTGGGAACCATCTGCTTCCACTTATCTTCATGCAGGTAACTTCTGTTCATCCACCTGCAAGACTCGGTTCAAACGTCACCTCCACTATGAAGCCTTCCTAATCCCCCCCTCCCAGTGTTAGTGCCCCTGCAGTCCCCCCCTCTTGGTCACATGCCCTGTATCTGCAGGGAGGTGCTATATAACAAAGGCAGAAGACATGAGCTTTGCACTCTGGTCTGGTTTTAAAACCTGGCTCTGCCATTTATTAGCTGGATGTCTTTGCAAAAGTGATCTGACCTTTGGGGGCCTCTTCTGTCTTTACCGGCAAACAGGCAAAATGAACTATTCTGAAGTGTTTTGTGAATGCAACGAACCAGCCTGTGATGTGCTTAGCATGGTGCTTGGCACGTGGTAGTTCTCAATAACTGGTGGGCGTGCTAGTTGTCGTGATTGTGATTACTATTGAATCATGAAGACTTAGGGGCAAAAGGGATCTCAGCAGACAAGTCATTCTCATGCCTGCAAAGCCTGATTCCTGGTCAGTCATCCAGCTTCTCCTTGAACTCTGGCAGGGACAGGGAGCTCACTTTCTTTCTGATCTTATGATACTTGATGCTGATGATGCAGAGGTTGGCCAGCACTCATGTCTACTTGGGGACTATTTAGAGTCCCCAAGTAGCACTTGTGTGTATGTATGTGTGTCTGTATGTATACATGCACGTCCATATATATTTAGTGATGTTTGCCCACATAAGATTTCCTGAAAAGTGTAACTCAAAGAGCTAGGTTAGCACAGTGCAAACTAATCTCTAAAGCAAAGTCGAGGGTGGCTTAGACCTTTCGTTTCCCCGTGGCTTCCATGTGGTTTTTGCTTGCCTCTGAGTGGAGCTCCAGGAGAAATCAGGGCTTGTCACCTCGCTGCGGTATTCAGGCGTTCCCTGCCTGTGGCAGATAAAGACAGAACAACACCCGAGTGACGTAATAACACGGTACATCTACAGACAGGTAGTGGTGTCTTGTCAGAGAGAAGACAGGCTTTCCCGAATGGTTTATTAGGAGCAAGTGTCCCAGGATATTTTGTCGGGCTTTGGCCTCAGTTCTCATCTGGGCAGTGGGGGCATTGTCGCCCAGAGATGAGCTAGGAAGGCAGAGGGGGGCTTTGTCCCTAAGAACTGCCTGCTTCCTTCCCGCATTCAACCAGAGCTGCTCTGTCTGTCCTTTGGAAATTCCTTAGAAGATGTTATTTGAAATATAACACTCTGTTTCTTAAAAAAATTCAAAAATTCCTAATCTGGATTATCTTCGAAGGACCCGGTAGCTCCCGGAACTATTATGTCTCTAAAATAAAGCACAGTGATATCCTTATGGACTTTCTAATACATGTTTAATTTGTGAAGTTTTTCTACAGTGAAACACAATGCTTCAGAAACTTTTTTAAAGAAAATTATTTTTGTCCTCCCTTTCCGATTAGCTTAACTGCACTGAAAGGCCCCTTCTTTTAACATCTTATTCAGCCCCACCCCCGGGTGACTGTACCCTGCTGGGTGACACTGGGTGGGAAATTGCTTTTACTGAGATGAATGAATTTAATATTAAATATACTGGCTGCTCAATGCCCAGAATGAATGCCTAAACTCAACCAAAATGTACATGCTTCCAGAAAACCTTTGAAGGGTGACTTTAGCGAGGCGACTTCAGATTGTGTGGTTGGTGAGTGAGCGAACGAGCGTTCTTCCCTGGCACGTCACCTCGAGGCAGGAAGGGACGGGCTAGCCGTGCCATCCTCATCACTCTCACCTCTACTTTCCGGAAAGTAAATGGCTACTACCAAATGGGTGAGCATTTAGGGTGTTTTTAGATGCTATGATTTCATTCCTTCATCCAGGTCCCATGAATGGGACTTGACTTGAGTTCTCGCCTTTCAGTTTATCTTACTTTCCAGACACAGTAAAATATCTGATAGAAATTTCCCAAGAATCATTACCTGCCAGTGAAGACAAATGCAGTGATAGAGCAAACTGCACCCCAATCTCAGGAGCCCTGAGTCCCCGGTTTGAAAGCGCCCCTGGCAAGTGGTGGTGAGCTCACTCACCAGGGGCTGTGACACCCGTTGGGCAGGGATGCCATTGGTTTGAGCACAAGCCCTCTTCCTGTCTCCGGTCCCCGTTAATGCCCCACCCCCAGCTTCCCACCTGGCCCCACTCGGCCAGAGCATTCCACTTTGTTGTGACCCCAGGGGACGGTGGCGGCCAGTGGCCGCTTTATGGAGCTGAAACTCTTCCTAGTCTCAGCCCCTGCCCTCATCACCCTGCAGGAGCCCCTTCAGGAGTGCGTGACACCAATCCTCAGACATGCCCCCTCCTCACTGTCAACTGTTGTTTATCTGCCACCTGCCCCCCAACACTCCTCGGTGACACACATACACACACACACACACACACACACACACACACACACACACACACACACAGAGAGAGAGAGAGAGAGAACTTTGTAAGTGTGATGTGTGTACTTCGGTCCTCATCCGTTCCTTTCATATTTCAAAATGGAACCGGCTCTCCAGCAGCGTGTGAGCGTGCCCCAGCGCAGTGAACAGTGAACAAAAGCTTGGGCACCAACTCCAAACCTCACCGCTGCCGTTTGCCCCTCCAGCCCCAGGGAGGACACAGATCCCTTTTCCCTGGGTTGTCCGAGCCTGGTGCCGTGTTCCGCATTCTGCGCGGGCTTCAGGAGCTGTGGACCCACCTGAGGTGGGGGGTAGGGGGGAGCCCTGGCATGTGAGGGTCCCCGGGGTGCGAGGCTGCAGCCCCCAAGCCTGTGCCCTGCAGACAGCGGTGCCGGGTGCACCCCTCCCTCCGCGTCCACGGGGGCCAGACCAGACGCCAGTCCTGGTGCGCTGACGGACGACTTTTCTCAGTTGTCAGTTTTCTCGCTTGTCAGCAGAGCTGCTGCTGGTAAGTGAAAGAAAACAGAGAGGGGGCGCGAAAGCAGCCAGGCAGGGGAGCCAGAGCACGGAGCGGGGGAGCCAAGGGCGCCCCAAGGCTGGGAGTGCAGGGTGGAGTCCGGTGCATGGGGGTGTTCGGGGTACTCGGTTCCGGTTAGACCACCCGGCAGCCCTGCTGGCAGCTTCCCCCCAGGCGCATTCCCCGCCCCTCTCTAACCTTCTCACTTTCTCCCTCCTGGCTCCCTCCCCTCCCAACCCGGTCCTCCCCTTCTCCCCAAATCCTTTCAGCTGCCACTCTGATCGCTTCTGTGGCTTTGTTTAAAAATTATATATATATATACACACATAATAACTGTATATATATAATTTTATAATTATATATAAATATCTCTCCTTTTGGAGAGATCTCCAAATAAGTCCGAGGTGCTGTATGAGTAGGAGTGTATTTGCTGTCTCTGGATATTAGCCCGGGACCATGGCTGCTTACAGCTGCCTCCCAGAGGCGCCCCAGCAGGGGGTGGCCTGCGATCTCAGCCCGCTTTGAGTCTGGATTTGGGGGGCGCTGAGCGGGGAAGCTCAGAGAAAGTGACAGGCTAAGGCACGCTCTGCAACCAGCAGGGGCTCCAGCCCAGGAGGCCGGGCGGGGGCAGCCCAAACTCTCCTCCAGTGGTAACCCGCAGCCATGGAGTCGCCGACCAAGGAGATCGAAGAATTTGAGAGCAACTCTCTGAAATACTTGCAGCCCGAACAGATCGAGAAAATCTGGCTTCGGCTCCGAGGGCTGTAAGTAAATCTACTTACTTCTCTTGCTCCCTTTCCCTCTCCCATCGATATTTTGCTACACGGCCGGCCCGGGTCATGTGGGCTCACCCGGATCCTGCATGGCCCTTTAAATCCAGCCCAGAAGTTCCACAACCGCTTCTCTGTTAATTACAGTCACTGCTACCTTCCTGTCCACAGAGGGACCTGTCTTCCTGACTTAGAATGCCTTGCTGTTTTCAAGTCACGCTTTCTTTGGGGGAAGGAGACAAGTCTTTCTTTTGCAGTTGTTGTAGCTTAACGCCACTGAGATGTTTCTTGTCCTTTTTGCTCCGGGAGAGAAGCTGGGGGACTCAGATCCCAGACTTTTAATTATAGGAAGAATTTTCTCTGCTTGCAAGCACCCTGGCAGGTGTTCCAACAACTTACCAATAGTTCACATTCAACATACATTCTGACTCCCCAATTCTCTTCTCCCTGTTCCCAGCCTAGTTCAACTTCTGGTATTTTCTTAGGCTTCTTTCTAGCAGGGAACTGGTTATTGGAAGAAAGGACTATTTGGGAGAAGTGGGGGCAGCAGCAATATTGGATTTCCTAGTAATCTCTGAACAGTAAAATAGGGAGTTTGTTTTCAATACCGTGGCCAGAATTCTAGTTGGACTGACAGATAAAGATCTCGGCATTTCATTCACTTCCTTCGCTGGAGTGGTGTCTGTCTCTGATTTGCTTCCCAGGTGCCCAGGCAGGTCCTAGAGAAACCTTTCATAGTGCCCAGAATTACATTCCATCACGTATTTGGTGTCAAATCCAGTGCGGTTTAAGAGAAAAAGTTTTTCTCCAAGTATATTCTCTCAGCACGCTGTTCCCACCGAAGGCAGGGACAGGACCCTGGCAGCCAGCTTGTTCTGCTGCAGTTCATTGGTTTCGAAAGCACCGGCAAAACCCCAAACGGAACACATCCAAAAGGCACTGATCTCAGTGAACTCCATCTTGGGGGCGGCCCCATCCCAGCTGGGCTGTGCTAAAGGGGAGCCAAGGAAGGCCGTCTGTGGTTTTTTGTTGATCAAGATGGCAAACCAGGCCAAGTAGTGGCACATTTGGAGTGCCTGGCTCCTGCGAGCAGAGGCTGTAACCTAATTGGAGGTCTCATCTGCGTGGCTGGTGGGCTGTCTCACAGTGGAGGCGCACGCACCGGTGCCTCGTTCCGAGCGGTGTTCACAGTAAGCTCATGTCCCATGGCATGAACATGACACCTGATCGTATTTCCGTGCACACAGAAAGTTTGCTGCATCCACAGAACCTGGGTCCCGGGTGTACAATGGCCAAGGGTTGTCAAGCTGGGTCTCCTTGCCATCCTGGCGAGAGGGCCTTGGGTGCGCACACTCAGGAACTGCTTGCTCTGGCTGCTTTACAGTTTAAACTGACTCCACGCAGCAGCTACTCCAAGGCTGAGGGGGCACCTTGTGTGAGAAAGCATTTAGCAGCCACGGTTCACTTGCACCTTTCTCCGTTCACGTCTGTTAGGTTTCTGTCCCGAAGATGTTCGGGTGTAACGTACCTGCATTTTTGTGTTTTAGTCTCTCATATCTACTCAGCACCCAGTGCCTTTAAACATAAAAGGTGTGGGTGTGGGCTGATTGATTCTCTTCCATATGTGTGACTTAGAACCCCTCTCCCTACCCTTCTTACTGAAACGCCCTGCCCAACCGCAATTCTACGATACGAGACCCGTAGCTTCTCTTTTTCATTTGAAGGACGTGTGACTGTTGTGATTACGACGTATGTATATTTTACTACAGTTATGGCTCTTACTCTGTATTTTTTTAACGTAACAGTTGTGCTACAATGTTGCTAAAGCCTCTGGAAACCAAAACACACGCTTATTTATACAACTTGGAATAACACTTCTGCAGTTCACGAAGTAGAAACCCTTAGGGGATGGAAGTGTGTATTCATCCACGCACCAGACTCTCAGTGAGAGACTGGAAGCTGCTCTTTCGACATTTTTGAAAGACCCAGTAGCCACAGTTGGATTTTCATATTAATTTATTGCCATAACCACCTTCTAGAAAGGGCTTTGTAGGTGACCACAGATCATCGGGGATTCGGTTTAGCTTGTTAGAGAACTGTCAAGTTCAGGACTAGACCAAGCATCTCATGCTTGGACTATTCAGTAGTACCTGCATCCTTGGCGGTAGCCGCCCTCTGTGATCTGTTACTGACTTTTTTATCTCCTCCATTATCTTGTGAGTTCCTTGAGGACAGATGCTTGTGTGTCTTCCTCACTCCCGCACCTCCGGTGCCCGGAACAGGGTATGGCACGTAGTAGGTACTCAATCAATTGGTGATGACAGAATCATAAAGCCCTAAGTGTGAACTTCTTGAAGTACTTGCTGAGCTAAAAGCCAGCCCTGAATTTCTTAATATTCAAAATGAAGATAAATACATATTTGGGTCAGTTTATAGGCCACGTGACTTAGCGACACAGTATTCCATGAGCTAGAGGGGAGGCGAGTTTTATTGACATTATTACCCAGGCTGGGCACAGAGGTCTGAATGGAGGTGGGACTGGGCAAGGCGTGGCAAAGCCATGGCCCAGGGCTGAGTCCCACTCCTGTCCGCGCCCTGGTCCTGTCTTTGCACCCCCTTCTCTCACCAGAGTGCTCTTTGCCAGCAGCAAGAGGGTTGCTGGGGTATCTGTCTGCTAGGAAGGTAGTGCAGGAGAATGCAGACGAGCCCCCGTGTGTTACAGCCCCCATCCCTCTTCCACACCTTCCTTATTTCTTTATCTTCCTCTCACCATCTGAATACTATATATATATATATATATATATATATATTTATTTAATTATGTTTATTGTCTTTTTCTTCTGACTAGAATACAAGCTCCCTGAGGACAGAGGTTCGTTTTTGTGTTTGGTCTGCTTTGGTCACTGGTGCATCCCCAATGCCTACGATACTACCTGATATGCTGTAAATGATCAATGGGTATCTGGAGCCCTGGGGCTGTTTCGCACGTTTCTCCAGGAAAGGGTTAGGAAAAACTCTTCACCTAGCCTGTAGCATCATCAGCTTCCTAATAGTGCATTGGATCTCAGAAATGGGAATTTTAAATACACTATCCGCCCCAGCTCAGATCACAAAACCCTGCAAGCTTAGGTGTTCACTCAGATGACGACAGTCATTCCCCCTCCCCACACCTGAGCTTTCTTAATTACATCTCTCAGTGGGATGCTGTTCTCTGACATTCCTGGGAGGAGCATTTTTTTTGTCCTTTTTCTGTAAACCTCAGTGGTAGGGGTGGGCAGAAGTTTTAAGAGCCCCTCCCAAGGGCTATCTTGTTCAGGAATCTTCCACTCAAGGAAAAATATGATAATGGCTGTACTTTCTTTTTTTATTTTATTGTTTGTGTTATTACAGTTGTCCTATTTTTTTTCTCTTTGCTCCCCTCCACCCAGGACACCCATTCCCTCCAGCGATCTCCCCCCTTAGTTCATGTTCATGGGTTATGCATGTAAGGTCTTTGGCTACTCCACTACCTACACTGTTCTTAACAATCCCCTGTCTGTTTTGTACCTACCAATCTGTGCTTCTTATCCCTGCATCTCTCCCCCCAATTCCCCCCTTCCCTCTCCCAAATGATAACCCTCCAAATGATCTCCATGTCTATGATTCTGTTCCTGTTCTGCTGGTTTGCTTAGTTTGTTGTTTGGATTCGATTATTGAGAATTGTGAATTTGTTGCCACTTGAATGTTCATCATTTTGATCTTCTTTTTCTTACATAATCACCTTTGGCATTTCATGTGATAATGGCTTGATCATGATGAACTCCTTTAGTTTTATCTTGTCTGGGAAGCACTTTCTCTGCCCTTCAATTCTAAATGATAGCTTTGCTGGATAGAGTAGTGTAGGACCTTGCTTTTTATCACTTTGGATACTTCTTGCCAATCCCTTCCAGCCTGCAAAGTTTCTTTTGAGAAATCAGCTGGCAGTCTTATGGGAACTCCCCTGTAGGTAAAGAACTTATTTTTTCTTTTTGCTTTTAAGATTCTCTCTTTACCTTTAACCTTTGCATTTTAATTATGATGTGTCTTGGTGTGGTCCTCTTTGGGTCTGCCTTGTTTGGGATGCTCTGAGCTTCGTGGACTTCCTGGAAGTCTATTTCCTGCACCAAATTAAAGATGTTTTCTTTCATCATTTTTTCAAATGAAAAAATAGTGAAATTTCTTGCTCTTCCTCTTCTTCTGGCACCCCTATTACTCGGATGTTGGTATGTTTAAAGATGTCCCAGAGTTCCTTACTCTATTCTTGTCTTTTTAAATTCCTTTTTCTTTCTGCTTTAATGATTGCATACTTTTCCCTTCCTTGTGTTCCAAATTGTTGATGTGATTCTTGGCTTCATCCTCCTGACTGTTGGTCTCCCATAGATTTTTCTTTATTTCATTTAATGCAACCTTCATTTCTGCCTGAGTCTTTTTTATGCTGTTGAAGTACCCAGTGGTACCTGGAGTATCCTGATAAGCAGTGTTGTGAACTATGCATCTGATAGGTTGCTTATTTTCATTTCATTTAGGTCTTTTTCTGGAGTTTTGTTCTGTTCTTTCATTTGGGCCGTATTTCTTTGTCTCTTCACTATGGCAGCCTCCTTGTGTTTGTTTCTGCGCATTAGGTAGAGCTGCTTTGACTCCCTGTCCTAGTGCACCTGTTAAGTTGTATGGGGCGGAGCCTTAGGTAATCGCCAGGGTGGGGCAACCTGTGACACTGCTGTTGCTGTGTGGGGGGGAGGGGTACAATGCCTCTGCCTGGCCTGTAGGTTCTGTCTGGGAGGAAGCTGTCTCCCTACTCACACTTTACCTTCTCCGCCTGTGCCACTGGTGCCCTTCCAGCTGTTGCCCTGGTGCTGAATCCCAGAGGGTGGGTCTGTGTGAGTCCTAAGTCCATTGTGGGTCCTTTAAGGGGATGCAGTTTCTTCCGCCACCCCAGCCCCCACTGGTTTTTACAGTCAGAAGTTATGGTGACTTATCTTTCTGGCACTGGGACCTGGGCTGGGTGGTCTGGACTGGGGCTGGGAGGGACCTTTCGCTCCTGAGGTATCCCTCCTGATTTCTATCCACCATGTGTTGGTGGGGGACCGCCTGTGTCTGTCTCCATGCCTCTCTGTGCCACTCTTTGACTCTGCGCCTCTCCATGTTTCTGTCCCTCCTCTCTGTCTGGAATAGTGTGCCTGCTTTAGATCCTTGGTTGTCAGACTTCCACACAGCTCAATTTTCTGACTATTCTGGGTGACATTTGCTTGGTAGTGTAGCTGTATTTTTTGCTATAGTTGTGTGCCTGGAGGCGAGATGTGTTTACCTACGCTTCCATCTTGACCGGAAGATGGCTGTACTTTCCTCCTCTCCTGATGTGGGGGAGCCCCACGGCTGCATAGGTTTGAGTCATGACTTGGACCTTGGGTCCTGACCAAGAGCTTTTCTTTTGCCTGCCTGCTCTGGGACAACAAAAGGGAATTTCTGTGCTGAAAAATAAAATTGAAAGCAGAGAACAGGTTTCACTCATTCCTTGGCATTTGCTGTCACAATTGTAGTTGAGCTATCATGTGTTCATTCTGAGCCACTCTGAGGGAGTCAGTGTAACACGGTTTACGTTTATGTGGCACTTCCCCCCAGTATCTGAAGTGGTATAATGGATGTAGAGAGAGGTGTTAGTTATTAGGGTAACAAATAGGGGCTATCATTTGTTTGTCTAACCAGCAAGCTTTCCTACTCCCTTATTATGTTAACATACCCTGCTCCCCCAACTCCACCCCTGCTCCCTGCCATAGGGGTGGGCCCAAGATCCAGGACTGGCCAATCGGACAATTTCATTCTGCTGGTACCAGTGGTCAGTTTCCGGGGGCACAGAACCCGCATGGGAACAAGAGAGTTCTTCCTGGAGGTTTCGGTGTTGGCCGTGGTGGGGGCCTACTTTCCCTTCTTCTGGGCTTTCTGGTGGCTGTCCTGACTCCACGGCCCACTTCCTGGAGAACCTTTCTGTGAGAGGACACAGTGAGGCCATCCTTCAAGGAGAAGCAGAGGGGAGACTACGGAGTGGAAATCTGGGGCCCCTGAGGCTCCCGTGGCTGCCGTGGTTTCTGTGGGAAACTGCCTGTCGTTCCAGCTACTGCAGCCAGTTGAGGGGCTGCTTTGCATCTGGTTTCCCTGAAAGAGTCCTAGCGCCCTTCTCTGTGCTCGCCTCCCGTTGATCATTCCTGAAGGGCAGGGTGTGGTTGGGTCCACTTGCTGTCATTCAGCATGGAGCTGCTGGACAGAAGTCTCCTGGCCACCTCAGAAGGATTTGGCCTCCCGATTGGTCCCTGGTCTATTAACAGGGTCACTTCCCTTAGAAGTCATTCCCCAAGAACCGTAGGGACTTTCCTCCGAAGGTAGCCGTGTGGTATCTATCCTCTTGCAGCTCATCTAGTACAACCCTGAGGGATAAATAGGAATTCACGAATGGAGGGAACAGTGCGTGCAGAGGCTCAGAGGCCTGGGGTGCTTTGGCGTATCCAGAGGAGTGACAGATAATGTTGGAAAGGAAGGCATGGGCCAGCAAGTGATACACGGAATTTTTAAAACATTTATTCTTTGTTTTACTCAAAATTATGTATTCCTATAGTTTAAGGAGGCAAAGTATCTGAACACATTTTACTACATTACACGACGGCGTGTTATGTTTGTGGCATTCCCCATTCACATCCTTCTGACATCTTTTTTTTAATACATGAGATTTCAAGGAGTTTGCATTTTATTACTTAATTTATAAGGGATCGTCAAAAGACTTTAAGTTGGAGAGTGACAAAATGGCTATTCTGGGAGAAATGTGGGGCGCAGAGATGGGAGGTGACACTGGAGGCCTGGAGACCCGCTGGAGAAATGGCCTGAACGGGGGCAGCGCCCCTGATGAGGAGAGAGCAGCAGGCACATTTGACACGAGCATCGACAGAAGGGGTCTTGGAGCAGAGAGCGAGGAGAAGTTGTCCCCCAAGTGGGCTTTGGCTTGGATGTCTTAGTGTGTCTGGTGCCACTTGCCTTGCTAGGGACCATGGAGGGAAGGGCAGGCTTGGGGAAAGCAGATTGGAAAACTTGGGTTTAAACACGCGGGCGTGGCCCCTGGCAGGTCCGAGCAGCTGTGAACAGGTGAGCTAGGGGACAGGGGCTCGACCTGAATCTCACTAATAAAGCAATTCCAAAAGAATAATTATGGTTTATTTTCGCACAGGTTACATATTTTAGTGTGTTAACTGGTCCTTCCACCTTCCCATTTAATTGAAAATGTCAGGTGGCTCAGCATGTTTTCGTTGGGTTCCTACTATGTATTAGATACTAGGAGTTTCAGAAGAGATATAAAATACCAGGAAAAAAAAAGCCCTGCTTTCTGGAAACTTTGAGTCTAGGTAGGGGGGCAAGATAATTTTATATACATGTGAAAAATGAAAAATACCAATAAAAGGCTGGGTAATAATTAATTGCTCAGCAAGTGACACTGACATGATGTCTGAGGGTTCAGAGAAAGCAGACATTTTTGTTTGAGGGATTGCTTATGAATCTGCTTTTCCTAGTAAAGGTCAATTAAGTCTCCCTGAAATATTTTCTTAATGTATATTAAAGGGGAGTTAGAGGTGAACATCAAAAAAGGGTAAGTAGGTTCCTTCATGTAGAATGAAATTTTTCTTACTTGAATGCAGTCTATTAATACATCATTAATTGCTTATCATAATTTGGTTATGCTAACTTAGCTAATTATAACTCAGTGTTAGCAGCTGAGTGTTTATTCTTTTGACCAAGCCTCTGTTGGTTGGGAAGCAACTCCGGGCAGAGAACTTTCTGCATTTCTAGCTCAGTTTTCTATCTTTAATTTTCTCCGGCTCACATAAAATTATTTTCCCCGGTTCCAGTTTCCCCATGTGGAGGGAGGTGTTTGCATGATCTCCCTACCTCGTGGCTTTTTGAGAGATGGCTAAGAAAAATAATTACAAAATTGTGAGGCATGTAAAACGGCCTCTAACAGCCTTGAGAGTGACCGTCACCATTTCCCATTAGTAATGAAAAACGAATTCTGCAACGGATGAAACACTTTCTGAAGGGAGTATACTGAATCCACGTGAAGTTGGTGGTCTTCAGGTGTATGGGCGTGTAGTCTTTATTTAAAGATCTTTTGACAACGCTTATTAAGCAAAATAAATGAGTCTTCCTGAGTGAAAGAAAACCCTAGATGTTCCTAGGCTGTGAAATTATGAAAAGGCTTAAGAGAATAACTCAATCAAAAAGACCTAACTTATGATGATAGGTAATGAGTTTTATTTATGTGTTTACATAAATGCATTCAGCACTCATTCACTCAGCAGACATTTCTCCAGCACTTAGCACATGCCAGGCGCTGTGCTAGGCACCGGGATACCGTGGGAAACAAGACAGGGGTTCCCTCCCCACGGAGCATTCAGCCTACAGGTAGTGACAGGTATTAAACATATAATTCCGCAAATAATTATTTCCTGCAATGAGTGCTGTGCAGACATACAAAAGGGGGCCCAAACCTGGTCCATGAATCAGGGAAGGCTTCTCTGAAGCAGTGAGGTTTAAGCTGAGGTATGAAGAAGAATACGTAGGTATTGCGTAACTAAACAGTTGAAGAAGCATGTTCAAAGGTATTCGGAGCGTGGGAAAACAGCATGTGCATGGAGCCAAAGAAACATGGCACCTCTGAGAAAACAAAAGAAGGTCAAGTGGCTGTGGCCTTGACAGTGTGGAGACAGGAGGCCCAAGACGCAGCCAGGGAGGGACAGATCTTGCCTCATCTTTTAGACAAGGAGCCATAGCAATGGGGAGCCGTAGTTGGTCTGCAGGGATGGGTTTGAGAGCCTTCCAGGGGGTAGACTCAATAGGACTTGCACATGGGGGATGAGGAAGACGGTGGAATCTAGGGTAACTCCCAGGTTTTTAGATTGAGTCCCTGTGGCGGGGGGCACGCAGGTTGGTAGGTTTGGTTGTGAGTGGGAGCAGGAGGAGTGGAGAGCAGAGATCAGGACTTCAGGTTTGGACATATTGAATGCAAGAGGTCTGGAAGATGTCCTGGAGGTCATGTGGGGACGGCAGGAGCTGTTGAAAAGTGGACCTGGAGGTTAGAGGAAAGGTCTGGATTAGAGATATGAGGTGCAGCCTGACAAAGTATAAAGAAAAAATATATACATATATAATGTGTGTACGTGAGTATGTGTATGTATGTGTGTGTTTAGGTCTGAATGATGCCAAATTAATATTAGCTCAAAGAGTAATAACTAAGAAAACACTTCTCCCTCCACTCAGGGCTGTCCAACCTTTTGGTATCTCTGGGTCACACTGGAAGAAGAGTTGTTTTGGGCCACACATTAAATACATTGCAACACATAATCACAAGTAAAGCTCATAATGTTTTAAGTAAATTTATGATTTTGTGTTGGGCTGCATTCACAGCCACCCTGGGCTGCAGGCGGCCCACAGGCCGCAGGCTGGACACCCCCGTTAGACAGTCACCATGAGAGACTGCATTGAGTGTTTAGCTGAAAGTCACTGTTGGCTGTCCAAAGACCTTTAAATTCTGTTTATCCAGAGTCCAAACAACCACGATGCTTACATAACCGAGACTTTCCCCACACTCTAGTGCAGTGATTTCAACAGGTGTGCCACAAGAATTTCTAAAACATGCAGTGCCTGCCTATTTCGTCAGGGGCACTGACCTCTCTTCCCTTAGGTTGTCAAAAAAAAAAAAAAAAAAAAAAAAAAAGACAGAAGCCAACACACCAACAGCTGTCCAGTGTGAATGAATCAAATTATACCTATTTTTTGTCAGATTGGCATGAAATACATTTTTCGGTGTGCCGCAGAGTTCTGGTGACTGCTTTGTGTGCGCCATGGGATGAAAAAGGTTGAAGCCGCTGCCCTAGAGGTGTGCTGAGCATACCTGGCAGTGAAAGAGCAATCCTTGAAAGCTCCTTCCAGGTGTGCTTTATGAGTAGTTCAAGTTCGGACTGATCTCCCCTTCCCTGACTTGCTGTCTCTACCTCTCTGACTCTTGTCTCAGGATGACCCCCAGGGGTCTTACACTACCTATCAGTTAACCCGGCCCCCACAGTATGGCATCCTGTCCCAGGCGGCTGTTACTTGCAAACTGTGTTTGCTAACTACGGGGAATTGGGAACGCTTTCATGAATAGGCGCCTGTGTAGTACCTTTGGGGAATCTTAAGGATTAATGATTACAAATCAAGCTTTTTACACGTTGTTTAAAACTGCCATTTTGCCTATAAAACCACTGGCTGAAGTTGGGCATGGTTAAAACAATGAAAGAATTGTTCGAAACCCGCTCCAGGGCATCTTGGTGTGCTTTCAGTGATGGGCGCTGTAGCTCAGGAGGGTGCGGTAGCAACGCTCAGCCGAGCTTGGGTGACAGCAGAGTGCTCTGCGCGGCCCCAAGGACCGTGTCTGCGGATCGGATGTTGTTGTTGTTGGTCTCTATTGTGGGCTTTGGCCTCATTTTTGCCATACTTGATTGGTAACATCTACAGCATCCATGTCCAGATGCTGTTACTGGGAGGGAAGGCTTCAGAGGGACAAGGAGGGACTTCTGCTCCCAAGGATCTGTTCTAGCGACTTCAATTCACCCAAAATGGTAAATTGCCAGGAGCTGCTTTCTGCTAGGAGTAGATTTGTCTTTAAATTCAGTTTATTGGGGTAACATTGGTTAATAACATTACGTAAGGTTCAGGTGTACAACTTTACAGTCCAACGTCCGTGCCCTCCCTGTGTGCTCACCACCCAAAGCCTAGTCTCCCTCCGTCACCATCCACTGGACCTCCTTTCCCTTCTTCATTCCCCACCCTCCCTCCGCCCGTTGTGTCTATGAGTGTGTTTATTTACTTGCTGCTGCTTGTTTTAGATACCACATCTGAGTGAAATTACATGGTTCTTGATAAGGGCTGGGAGGAAGGGCTTCCGAAAGGAGAGTGAGAATGAGATACCCCTGGAGTAGATGGAAAAGGCTCAGAAAAATTAGACTGGTTGCTGAAGTTACACTGGGTACAAGTTACAGTTTTTGTTCTGGCTACATCTTCTTGGGGAAAAACAGCGTAGAGAATGCATCGAAGCAACACTCAGGATAATTCAATTTGAAAAGCCTCCCCATCCCCTAACTCCAAGGATAAATCTGCAGAGTGAGATTTTTGTCTTCATCCTCTGGGTTTTTCTCCGCTTTGGCAGTGGTCACAGAGACGGAGAAACATTTTTGTTCTCAGCCTTTTGTCATTGATGTTTGTCTAACTGGGAGCCAGGCTCCCAGGAGGGAGGTCACAAAAAGTCTCTTCCACTTCCAGCCACGCAGTTCTGCTGTACTTGTAACATGGCAAGTGGTTGTAAACATGTGAATCGAGAGGTAAATCATTTATGCAAAAAAGTACTACTTGGACTTCTAGAAGCATGAAGTTTACTTCCTATTTTCTTTCTCTAAAAACCTATCACAATTTCTCACTGGTGCTGCTGATTAGCTCATTGTCCAGCCTTAAATGATAGATAGTTACAGTGCTTGCTTGGTCTGCTTTACAAACCTTGCTTGACAGAGGAAGATTTCAGCTCTTTGGGGAGGGGTCCCCACGAGGGGCCTGTTAGACAGTAATCCGAGTGCTGGAATGTTTAACCCAGGCCTAGGAGAGATGCTGGCATGACCGGGAGATTTGATTTTTGGGTCTGGCCAGCTGTCTGCAGACAGACCAGGGGGCTGGGTTGGGAGAGCAGGGAAGAGACAGGCTTGTGCAAAAGGTGCAGTTTGTCTGTTCTGGAGGGGCTTCCTGGGGGGTTGCTTAGTTTCGATTGAACCTTCTCCTCAAAGGTTTCTCCTCTTTCCACTACCCGCCGGCACGAGATGGAAGCACGTTTGCTTCCAGGAGTGAGTCAAAAGTTGATCGCCTTGTTGACGGCTGTTTCAGGTTAGCCTTCTCTCATTCTTCAGCTTCACAATCTTCACCCCCAAACCACACACAGAGGTTTCCTTCATTTCTATTTCGTCTCATCCCTTTTGCTTAAACGTGTTGGAGTTTAGTGCTTTGGGAGTTGCTGTTCTGAATACGATCTTCCTTTTGTAAGTGGCTGAATGAAAGGGCGTGCATCTGTAGAACAATTTCCCCTAATAGAAAACCTAGCAGAAAATTCTTTAGAAAATGTAAACAAACACATGACTTTCCTAACTACTGGGTTATTCCAGGTGGAAGTGAGTGTCTGTCATTTCATTATGTTTTGTCTCTTGTCTTGCCTTGGATCTTTGGCCAATCAGGAAAATATATAATTGTTGTTCGCATGGATTCTTTTATCTGTAGCTCATCAGTTAAGAAATATTCAATCTACTAAGAGACGAGAGGCTCTCACTGTTTCCAAAATCTTTTTTCCCCCTAAAGTTGCTGGACAGTACCAGGAAACTACAATTTATATATACTTTCTCATGGCATTCACTTGTTCAAAATATGGGACTGGCCATCAAGCAATTAATATATGTAGCTTTGCAAAGCTAGGTTTTAATGTACCTGACATGGAAATGAAGTTGCGGTAGGAATGAAAGAAACGTACAAGGACCTTCCATTCTCAGCGTCATGTAGGGCAGACAAATGACTTAAGACAGATTCAGTAGATGTTTCTAGAGATATGTAGTTCTGTTCAGTCTGCATCCCATTTGCCAGTGAAAAGCAAAACCAGAGGATCAGATGGCCGTTCAGACCCTCTCTCATTTCCCGGGTATTTGTGGCATTTTATCTCAGGTCACGTGGGAAAGTGGACATGTAGTTAACTCCATCATGAGTCTTGCTGTGGTCTTTGTTTTTCTGAGTCTGTCCTCCAATTTCCTCTCCCTCGAGGGGTCTTGGGGCTGAGAACCAAAATTTCCGAAGCTGTCGGTGCATCTCCAGCAGCAGTGAGCTCAGGAGGGAAGGATGGAGACGGGATCTGCTGGGATCTGGAACAGTGAGTCTTCGTTAGGCAGAAACCCTGAAGGACAGACACTCCAGGCAGAATTGGGTTTCTCACGGTGCATGTGTGCCGTTGTTAACATACTCAGCTTCCCAAACCAGGAGACCTTCTTGCGCTCCCAACTGGGAGGTAGCTTGCTGTCAACTTAGAAACCAAACACAAGTTTTGGTTTTTCTAAGCCAGCTTGTTTGAGTATTAAGTCTATTTATAAACCTGATTGCAGCGCCCATATGGCTCTTACTCAGAGATACTCCCTTTTAGAAAGTGAGAGACTGCCAGGCACTTGGCAATTTCACACCGGTGCTTGATCGGCTCCCAGTTGTCCAGGCTATCAGCGATGATCCCCCAATCATCCCTTTGACTCGGGAGGATGGGAAACTTACACTGGATTGTGGGTGTGCCCGGTACTTTGAGAACTCCTAGCCATTGAAAAGGTAATAAAGCCCCTCAACAGCATCCTTGCTCCCACCTCGATGTGGTTTTTTTTTTTTTGGCTATTTCCTTGCTGTCTCTACTCTGCCTCCAGGCAGGTAGGTTCGAGTTCACTGTGACAGAATCAATCATCCGTTATGCTGATTAGTTTCATCCTTCTCTCCCTGACTGGGGCCAGGGGAGGTAAAATGAAGGTCAGGGTCCAGAAGCTGCTGCTGGATGATGCAGCCCCATGGAGAGCTTTGGGGAACCTTTTAAAATGTTGCGAGTTAGTGTTTTTTGCCCCTTGGTGATGTTTCGATCTCAGTACCCACTTGTGGGAATGTGATCAGCAGGATGTAAATGGACTGAAGCCTTTGAGGGTCAATTTTCGAGCTCATCATGTCCCCTGCTCCGTAGATGACTGTCTTACATACACACGCTCACCCCGTTCGACACTTCTTGGGCAATCCACAGTTCCCTGGAAACATTCCGGACTTAAACAGACATTGATTTTTCAATGAAGACCCAGGAGTCTTTTAATTTGCTTACGAGGTAAGTGGATATGGGTCAATCAATAATTCTTGTTATAGCACCTGTTTGTCTCGGCATGGTGTTACAACTTTCGGAGGATGCTTAGGGATTCTGTGTAAGCAACTTGTGGGGTTTCAGTTTTTAGGGGTTTATTGATAAACAGGATCTTTGTTGAAAGATAATTTTAGATATTTCTAAGGATTATTCTGGTGTCCAGTGTTTAAATACCCAGTTTTACTTTCTTTTTGTCAAATTAGAGGCAAGTTCGTGGCTCTGCTAAACTACTGGGGACCACTGGCATGTGGGGGTCTTGGTATACAGCCTGTGGGGTCCCTTGGGCATGGAGGGGTAGCCGGGGGCTGTGCAAGGTTTTAGCTCCCTCTCTTAGCAGGACTGAGATTAGCACCTGCCTTCTCTGTGGCTCCAGTATTTAAGATAGGGAGAACTGGGGGCATTCAGTTTTCCACTTTAGAAACCAGTCTTCAGCCTTTTCTCTTTACTTGAAAAAAAAATCAATGAAAGACTTTTTTTTTCCCAGAACGAAATTTGGCAACCTATGGAATTACAATACCATTATGATTTATTCCATGCTGCTGTTATTAACGCTACCGATGGCTCTCTCTGGGACGTGAACTGGGTACCCAGCGCCATATTCATCTAGCTAAATGTAAACAGCTAGATCCATTTTTCCATTCAGCTCTCACCTCACCTTGTGAGCAGACGTTATTGTTACCCAGATGAGGGGACTGGTGGTTGGGAATGAGCGAGATGCAAGTTGCTACAATTCACATGGCTTATAGGACACATTGGAGAAGAAATTTGGATTAGACAAGTGATCTAAGCATTGTGCTATAATGCTTCTCCTTAAATGAACAAACAGACCAACACTGTGTGTGTGTGTGTGTGTGTGCGCCTGTGTGTGTGAAGGGCAGAGATCCTTCTAGGGGACAGTTGGAAAGGCCCTGCTCCAGGTCCCCACCGACACAGGTTTCTCAGCCTGGCCCCGTGAGCACGACCCGCCCTGATGCCAAGGGTTTTGCTAGATCCTGGAACACGGCGGCTCCAGGTCGCTCCCTCCTGCCTCCATCAGCTCCAACTGGCTCCACAAATCTTGGGATGAGTGATGTGCCGTTTCAAGTTTTTTAAAAAAAATTACACAGTGAAAGTAAGTTTGAAACACCAAAGCAGACCATTTAAAAACATTCCCTTGGTCTTTCAGGGGTACATTCTGCTGATGTTTTTTAAAAACAAAAGGCCAGAAATAAACTGGGTTCTTTTTGTGCTCATTTCCTGTGTTTGGATGGAAAGAACCCAGTATGTTCTATTGTTGTTGGTTTTGTTTGTTTCTGTCTAGTCTGCGTTTCCTTCTGGCAGCCTTTGACTTCCTCGCCTAATTTTTCCAATTTTCTTCGAAGGCTTGAGTTTGCTTTCCATCTCAACCACTTGAAGGTTCTGTATCGTTAGGCAGGTTGCTTAACCTCTCTGAGCCTCCCCTCCCTCATGTACAAAGTGAAGTGCAGGTCTGTAGGAGGTGTCTTTGCTTCCTGTCGCACATCATCAGCAAACAGAGAGGACATGAGTAGAAAGAAAGCATTTTGGGGATTAGTTTTTAAACATTCATTCATTCCATGACAATGAATGAACAGCTGACATTTGCCAAGCACTGTGTTAGGCGAGGGAGAAACACTAGCAGGTATTGGACAAGCCGTCATTTTTGCCACCAGCCCAACAGACACAACTTTCGGGAGTGACGAATGCGATGACACACAGGAGGGTGTTACCAGCTTTGGGAGGCCCGAGGAGTGTTCAGGAGGAAGCGACGTCTCCGATGAGAACTGAAAAGATGACTGGGATCTGCAGTAGGGTGGTTTCCATGATCTGAATTTTTTTCTTGCGATTTAAGTGCTGACCTTCCAACTCCAGCATAATGCCACTTTGAATGGGGTCTTTCTTGACTTGGGGATCTCCGTTTTCAGTGGGACAAGATGGGGAGGGAGGACTTCAGGACTTGTGAAGCCAAGAATGCATCTGTGAAGGTGGGGATTGAGTGTCAGGAAGGTGAGCTGGTCTGAAAAGTCAGATGTTTGGTGTCTCTTTGGGTCTGCCAAACGCACAACCCATATTTCGATAGGTGTGAGTGGCAGGTGCAAATGATTAATTTATTTGGCCAATAGGCATTGGTTGCATGCTAACCATGTGCAAGCCCTTGGGATAGATACAGAGATCCATCTGATAAGAACTCTGACCTCAAGAAGCTCAAAATAAGGGGTCAAGGGACCTAAAATGTTTAGAATGCCCCTTATATGGCATGCACAGTACCCGGCAAGTTCAATACATTATGTCCTCTGAGTTAATTCCTTCCACATTACAGATGTGGAAACTAAAGCTTGATTTTGCATACAGCTTGCCTGAGGTCTCATAGCTGGAAAGGAGGGGAAGCTGGCTTTTGAACCAGGTCTGCCACATCCCAGAGCCCTGTTGTCTTCCCACATAATCAAAGACAAGACAAGGCAGTGTAAGAGGTTACCCCTTTTCCCAGGTATTATCGTTAAGAAACATAAGAGTGAATATTATTACTTCGGAAAGCTTCGTCTACAGATTTGTAACTTGCTATCTCCCCCCCCCCCCCCCTATCGGGTTGGGTTGGGCCGGGCTGGGCTGGGCTGGGCTGGGCTGGGGTGAGGCTACTAGGCATGCCTTCCTTACCTGCTTGCCTCCTACTCACCTAGTTCTCCTTGTTGAAGCCCATCCAAATCAAGATTACCTCTTTCAAAAAGCTTCTTTAACCATCCCTCCCATTGGTTGTTATAATAAACCAACACTTTAGGTACATGTCTTAACTTCCGTTTTTGGAATTCAAATTCTTTTGGAGAGCGGATCTTGGAGTTATTGTGAGGAGCAGCAATGCATATTAAGTGCCTCATTACTAGTAGGTGCTGAAAATGGAAGCCACGCTTATGTTTGTTCATCTCTGATTTTTCTTGGCACTCCCAGAAGTGCCTTTGTCTAGTCCTCAGCAAATGCTGGGGGAATTGTGCGGAAGCCAAGAGCAACCATTGTCTTCTTCTGGCCTCTGAAGACACCCTCTGCTGATAGAACGAGTTGGGCTTCTGGGTAGAAGCCAGGGCATCCATCTGGCCGGCGCTCCTTCCCTCTTACCTCTGGTCCTTGCACTCTCCATGGGCTATTTTCTGGGCCTGCTGAGACTCCTTAGCCCAGTTCATTTGCCAGGAGTTCTCACGAGGACCAAGAATGTGCGCACATCCACAGCTCGCCGCTGTGCTGGGAGCCTGCCAAGGAAACCGCTGCTGCCCTTGGCTACTGCCTGGAGAGTGTGCGTTGTCATTGGCGATAGGGTCCCTGTCTCAGGGAGCCGACGGTCAGCGCCCATGCATCTCAGCTTTTGCAGGAAATGCAAGGTGCTGTTTTAGACACCGTGGGTACAGCAGGGAAGCTTACAAAGAACCTGCCCTTGGGGAGCTGACATTCAGGGGGTGGGGTTATCTCATTGATTTCTCACCATCAGCTCCTGAGAGAGGTGCTCTGATTATTCCCACTTTTATAGCTAATGCAGTTCGCTGACCCCCTCCCTATTTATATGATACAATTCACACATGTAGATATCTCTGTATATTCAGTGCTATATGGGTGTGTATATCTATATATGTGACTAGGTATATATAGGTGTATGAACAGTCCATGTTTTTTTCTAATTCTATTTATAATGCTCGTTTTAAAAAGAAAACATGGAAGGTTCTTACAGGTGAGAAGAAAAGTGGTGGCCTATTAACCCATTACCCTGGGGTCATGCTCGTCATTGGTGTGCTTCCTTCAGATTCGTGGGGACCCCTAGGGGCATAGCCAGCAGGGTGGCCCTGGGGGCCCTGTGCTGCTTCTTCACTCAGCACCTCGCCCTGCCATGGACGTCTTCACGTGAACGGAGGCGCAACAGGTTAGAGGGAGCCTGGGTTTGAAGCAGCTGCACTTGTTTTTCTGATTTAGAAATGTTTAACACACGGTTCTGTTAGCAAATCAGTGGCTTGGCTTCCTGGGTGCAGTGACTGTAATGGGCAAGTAGGTGTGGAACTGAGGCCCCTGGGAAGAATGGCGCTTCCTGAGGATGCTTTTCCTCTAATCCCCCACAGTGAAGAGCCTGTTAAAACTCTCCTGAGAGTCTTCAGAGTCTGTAAAACCTGACTCGGACATGAACCACATTGGGGATACTGGGAAAATAAACTCGTACGTCCACTTCCCCTTGGATGGGCTAGCTACTATGACCTGGGTCAGCCAGCCAGGGCAGGTGTTCTCCCATCTGACGGATGCAGACGCCCTTGCCGGAGGTTGAGTGAGCACCGGAAATAGCAGAGGTTCACAGAGCTCAGTCATTCCTGCGTCCTGGTGGTGGGGCTGGGGTGACCTTCCAGATGGAGCCCATAGCACGGTGCCAATGCTGCTCTCATGGCTTCCGGCTTCCCCTTCTAGACTTTCTCATTGTCCCCTCCCTCCCTTCTTCCTTTTCTGAAGCCCATATGTCTGATCGCATGGCTTAGCTGCATGATTATTTATTTATGTCTGAAAAGGCACAACTTTAAAGGCACTTCAGTGCTACACCATGTGGGTAATGGTAACAATAGTGACAGTACAAACAGCTAATAGCTATTGACTATTTAATACATGCCAACAAAAGAAATGCTTTATAAGCTGCTGGTCATTTACTCCTTAACAATCCCGTGAGCCTGATAAATGCAAAGGCTGAGATTTGAACCTGGATCTTGCTGTCTTTAAAGCTTGACCTCAGCCAAGATGCTAAGTGCCTTCTGAGGGGAAAGGGAGAGCCATTAGGAGGCAGAGCCGTTGAGCGCTTGGGCTGCTGTTTGACACTGCCAAGGCTATGGTTTTATGCATCTGCCCACAAAATAACACAACAATCCCAAACTTTGAGCTGGACCGTGAGACCCCCAAGTCTCACAGCGAGCACCTTCTGCAAAGTGTCCCCCGCGCCCATCCCCAACAAAGCTTTTCTAACCCACTGCCTACCGCCACCCCTTTCCTGATATGTGTTTATGCTTCTTTTCCTACAGGAGAAAATATAAGAAAACGTCCCAGAGGTAAGAGCTTCTTTCTGAGAAAGGGCAGCTGGTTGGTCGAGTCATTTGGGGCACAACTCTTTGCAGATTTGGCTCCTGGTGGATGTTTATTTGTAATAAACAGTCTCCTGGTTCCTTCTCAGCAAGTTGCCTGCTTTCTCTTCAGATCGTTACTGCTGTTGTGATTAAAAATTGATCGTAGGCATTTAGTGTGGCACAGTAAGTGTCTCCTTTCCCATGAGAGTGGCCCTGGTGGACTAAAAAGCTTGTTACTGCTGAGCTGTCTGGCAATTTTACTAAAACCTTGGCCAGAGAGCGGCTGGGCTGGTCTGGGGCGGTGGTGTGTGCTGAAGGTTTATGGGTGGGAGCACAGGTGGGTTATTAACCGTATTTTTAGTGTTTGAGTTCTCCTTTGCCTGGTTTGCTTACAACAAGTGTGCTGTTGAGCTCAAAGCATAGGTTCAAATTTCCTGAAGGGCCGTGATGGTCCTTTTGATTTCACCATGGAAAGGGTGATTTAAAGAAGAGTACCGTCTGCCCTGACTGGAGTGGCTCAGTTGGTTGGGTAACATCCTGCAAACCGAAAGGTTGTCAGTTCAATTCCCGGTCAGGGCACATGCCTGTGTTGGGGGTGTGCGGGAGGCAGCCAATTGATGTTTGTCTCCATCTCTTTCTTCCTCCTTTCCCCTCTCTCTAAAAATGAGTACATAAAATCTTTAAACAAATGAAGAAGAGTACCATCCATCATCACCCTCCATCACTGTTTTATTGAGAAGAGTTTGGAAACCATATGGCAAACAGATAGAGTTGTGTAGACCTTCTGTTCGCTAGGCGTTCAAAGCCCACACTCTAGTGTAAAGGCTATGTCTGCTTTGTGTTGGTTGTACTGCATTTGGTGTTGTGGCTTTAAACAGATCACATTCAGATCAAGAATCACCGATGCGATGAGAATGCCAACAAGTATCAGCAGTGGTGCCTTTCAGAGGACCACTTTAATGTTACTTCTTCTAAGGAGTCAAGTTTGAAATTACTGTGCCAATTATTTTAGCCTATTTTGGATTACCATCTCATAGCAGAGACTCCTGTATCCTCAGGCTCCCGAATAAAGTCAGTAGTCCAAAGTAGTGGTGTATTAATTTGGTATGCATTACAGAGATGCACAACCATTGAGAAGAAATAGACTACACTTTAAAACTTCCTAGAGGTTGCTATACTTTTCGAAATACAGTGAGCTTATACAGATGGCTAAATGATTTTATCTTATTCAGGTTCATTGGGCTCATGGTAGTAATTGGATATGAACCACTGAGCAGGATGTAAAGTAATCACTCAAATTAGAGGGCATAATAGTCTTCAATAGTAAAAGGTAATTTATTACTTTCACATGTGGTTACTACGGGGCATGAGATGGTTCCGAGTTGCCTCAGTTTTACTTTAAGGAGAGATAAAAGGGCAGCAAGAGGGAGTCTTGCAAGAGAGCTGCTCAAACTTGCCGAGTTTTGAATGACTTTGTCAATTATTTTTGCAAGCATATTTTTGCACATCTGATGTGAATGCTGTTGCATTTTTTATTATGTTGATGTAAAAAAAATGAACTAGACTGTCTTGCACCCACTCCACTGAAGTCATGTAAAGTGCAAATTAAAAGAGGATCGGTTTGAACTCTATGTTTAATCACCCACAGATTTTCATACATGATCGATCCATCTCTACTGACCTATCATTGAGTAAATCATCCTAAAACTTAGGGCTTAAAACAAACTGATTTTATTTGCTCACAATTTCATGGGTCAGGAATTCAGGAAGGACTTTGCTGAGTGGTTTGAATCGGCCCCGTTGGTGTTAGCTGGGGCTGCTGGGGATGGGGATCCACTTTCAAGACTGCTTCCTCACTCACAAGCGGGGAGCCTGGTGCTCCTTGCTTTGTTTCTCTCTCTCCACATGGCTAACATCTTCCAGGGTGTCTTCATGGGGCTTGGGCTTCCTACCAAGTGGTGGTTTCAGGCTAGTGTCAGGGAAGCTGGCTTCCTAGGCCACGTGTTCCCAGAGACAAGGAGTGGGAGCTGCTGGCTTCTTAACTGGCAGTGCCACTCCTGTATCTCACAGGCCAAGGTGTCGCAGAACCCGCCAGATTTGCGAGGCGGAGGCACAGACTGCATCTCTTAACGGAAGGATATTACAGAATTTGAGGTGTTCTTCATGTACCAAACCTTCAACCTTTTTCAGAATGACCTTGCTTGAGGCCTTTTCCAGGGATCTGTAAATTTGGAGTATGTGAATACCTCGTTTGGTGACTGGTAGACACTTTTAAGTATACCTTGGTCCCCCTGGTGGATGCTGGTCTGTTTGGATGTATGCTTGTCTGTCTGATGCTTTATTTGGACTGGGAGTAGTGTTTTGTTTTGTTTTGTTTTGTTTTACACATTGGGGACAAGCATACTAGTATGGACTCAACTGTTTAATTGAATTCTAAATGTAGTTATATAATTAGTCTTCAGTTAATAATTAGTCCAAAAAAAGCTGGTGGCTTCATGAAGGAAGACCGAATAACATGAATGTTACATTAAAAACTTGAGATCTCATACGTTTGCTTTGGACATCAGGTTAAAGACGGGCCAGGATACAAAAATAATCTACCTTTGGTTAAACTTTCTTTTTTTGCTGTCTGATTTAATTTCATGTTTATACTTATTCACCTTTCAAAGTCGTGTTGAAGAAAAAAAATCCACTAACTTTCAAAGTCATCATCAGCCTATTACAACTCAACCAAGGTCGAGATCTTTTAAATATTTCCTGAAGTCCCAGGCAGGCCCTAGCAGCCCAAGAGGATGTTTTGATGACAGCCAGTCTCCCTTTTAGCTTTAAGGGAAATGCACGCATCTCCTCCAACACCAGAATTTCATCCGGAAGGAGGATAAGTACCCTTGACTGGGTTTGCCTGGGCACCAGGAGCTTTACGCTGCTGCAGAAAACCTTACTGGGCCGGGCTTTCAATCAACACGAGGAAGGGGAACCATCCTTTTGCCCCATGAATGAGCCTTGTCCCCAGGGGCCGATCATTCCAGGAGATTCGCTGAAGTGGTGAAATGGAAATTTGACAGCTCGAGAGGGGTATGCAGGAACCCTGCTTCTTCAGGAAAGTCTCATCAGGTTGTTTTTCATACAGCTGCAGCTCTGAGTTGTCAGTTTGCCTTTGAGAAGTTTATATCTTTGAGAAAGCCTATCAGACCCTGTACAAAATAATAAACACTACCTAGAACTAATTAATAGTTCTGGGCTGCCCCTGAGGAAAGGAATGGCCATCAGATGTGGTGTTGTAAGCTGAAGCTATGTTAGAAGTGTTTTACACACACACACACACACACACACACACACACACACACACACACTCGCTCACACCCTTATTTCAGTATGCTCAGGAGTGCTGATTGGTCAGCACAGTCAGAGGCAGAGGTAAAAATAAAGACTCATCCACAAACCTGAGGGACCGCTGCAGACCCATGTCTAGTTTTCACATGTCTGGACTACAGACATACTTGGTCAGGATGATCCGGAGTTGGAGTTTTAAGCCACATCAGATAGCAAAACCCTCTTTAGATTGTGGGAGTTTCCATTGATTTATTTGTTATTAATCCTGGCTCTGTTAATTAAGATAGCTTGAGTACAAGTTCTGGTTCTGACTCTATCTGATTTACTTATTCTATAAATCTACAAATATTTCTGTGAGCAATCCAATTTAGCCAAAGGCATCTCTCATCTTTTTTGATAAGCATATTATACTGATAGTCACCAGCACAGCGCTTTAAAAAAGATCTTTCAGTTGAACAAAAGTTGACTTAGTACTTACTATTTGCCTTGTGCTTAAGGAATTACTGGAAATAAGGCCTGTAAGACACAGCCTCTGTGAAGGGGTGCACAGGCTTGGAGGGTAGACGCACGTGAGCAAAGCAGTTATAACAGGAGATGGCAAGGGCTGTAGTAGCTGTCAGCATCCAAGGGCCTGGGGAACAACGAGGCCCATCGGGCGGAGTAGCAGTGTATGCTCCCTCTCCCGCTAGACCACAGGGACGGCCTGCAGTGTTGCTTATTCTGCATGGCGCTTGGAAGTGGGGGCTTATTCAGGCCTAGTAGGGTGGTCCAGAACCTTTTCTCTTTGTTCTCTTCATGTTTTTAATTCTTTTAAAAATATATGCCTTGCTGATTCTCCCTGTCTAGTTTTATTATTCCCTTATTTATTGTATTTTGTTGTTTATGCTGTTACAGTTGTCCCCATTTTTCTCCCTTTGTCCATCTCTACCCAGCCCTCCTCCCATCCCTCAGGCGTTCCCCACTAATGTCTTGCTGATTCTTTTTTTCCAAGTTTTTTTAATTGCATTTTTTCCATGACCATTTATCCCCTTTATGTCCCCTTCCCTTGTATCACCGCCCTGTTGTCCATGTCCATGAGTCCTTTTACCTTTTTGCTCCATCCCTCTAACACCTGCCCTTCTCCCCCACACACAGAGCTGTCAGCCTGCTTCTTGCTGATTCTTTAGGCTTTTTCTTTCTCAAAGGGACCAATGGCTCAAACATATTCTGGGTATTAGGAGGAAGACAGCTCAGAACATAAGCATATGTGAGATAATCCATTAAGTGGATATCGCACGTGTAGGTAATAGAGTGACTCTCTCTGTTGCAAGGCAAACAAGGAGTTATTTTTTCCCCAAGTGTCTGATGCCTTCTTTCATTTGGGCTTTTATGTGGCTCAGTAATCACATTCGATGAGCCCAATAATTGATTAAATCCAGCAAATGATTCCCTCAGTCAAGCCTGCCCATGCTCAGCCTTCACGACTCAGCACACTTATGAGTCATCAACAGCACCGCCACCTTTGCTGTTAATAATAGATTGTCCCTGTGGGGGGTGGAAGGCAAGTGGCTGTCACCCTTTGGGAAGGTTGCCTTCTAAGCGGTTGCATCGTTGCATTAGCAGGTGCATCTTCTGCTGAATTGTGCCCGTTTCATTCCTAGGACATATTAAGGCTGATTAATTCTGAAGCTGTTTTGGCATCATTGACATAGAATCGGAGGACTGTTGTCCTTCCTCGGCCTTTGCATTGAAAGATGACAGCTAAATAACTTGTGGCAAAAGTTAAAGTGGCGATTGGATAAACCAAGGCACACATTTTTACATACTGATGGATAACCAGTCCTGCATACCACTGCTTCCTCTGCAGTATTGATATTTAGAGCCAAGGATCTTCTAAACAATCAAGTCCTTTGAAAAGCATTTTCCTATACTTGTGATAACTGGTAATTTCTCAAAGTAGTAAGAACATGTGCATCAGCTATGAGAATATGTCCCATTTACATTCCAAGATTGCCAAATACATCAGGGCAATTTCGCAGTGAAGGGTAGGATGTCAGGGCAGACCTGAGAGAGCAGCAAAGTGGTCCAGCGAGAACACAGCTCACAGGTAGACATGTCATCCCACAAAGAATGATGCCCAAGGAAGTTAACATGGGAAAGGACCTATGAAAACTGTGATTTCAGGTGAAACTCAGCCAGGGGATAAAGGAGGGTGAGAGAGTCCATACAGGTAGTCTGTTCAGAGTTCGGAGTATCAGGCGACTGCCACTCACACGTGCCTTGTGCAGTCTCCTGCTGTGTCAGCAGGAGTCTGGGCAGCAGGCACAGGGAGGAAGATCCAGAGAGACTGTGTCGCAGGAGTTAGGAATTAGATAGAGTGAGAGAGGGCTGAGATGTAGGAAGCAGCTCAAGAACTGAGTCTGTGTAGTATATTTAGAAATTAGTAGCAGGAATGACCTTGGCATTGAGCTGTCATTTTCTGAGTCAGAGGATCATCTAGGCACAATTCTGTCTTCTCTTCTACTGTCAAGTCTGATAATTACTACTGTTCTCCCACTCAGCTAGGATCCAAACTTTTGAGTCACTTTATTTGTTTTTCTGTCCTGTATGTTTCTTTAACTTTAACTTTTTCCTCTCCGCCCTCAGCCGTGGTAAATGCCTCTTGTACAGGTCCTGGGCTCTCCATTCTCATTGTTTTCATTCCCATGATCTTGGTCCAGTCTCATTACCCATCTCTTAGAGTGCTGAATAGCCTCCTAACCATCTGTTTTTTTCTTAATTTTTAATTTTTTATCTTCACCTGAGGACATTTTTTAAATTGCTTTTAGAGAGAGAGGAAGGTGGGAGAGAGAGAAAAAGAGAGAGAGAGAGAGAAAGAGAGAAAGAGAAAGAAACATCGATGTGAGAGAGAAACATTGATTGGCTGCCTCTCACATGTGCCCCAACTGGGGATCAGACCCACAACCTAGGTCTGTGCCCTGACAGGGAATTGACCTGCAGCCCTTCCGTGTATAGGACGATGCTCCAAGCAGGGCCTACCCGCCCTTTCTACTGTGCTTCTTCATCTTCTCATTCCGCCCACCTGTGTCTGATTACTTTGTCCACAGAGTCTCTGGTTGTGCTATGTGTGTTTAAAAAATAAGACCACCACCACCAAGCCAACCTCCCCTGGCTTTCTTTTGGCTAATGAAGACCTATCTTCATGTCTAGGACTTTACAGGTATCTGCGTCTTGTCTCCACGGCAGCTCAGTGCTCCGCCTTGCCTCTGACTGCCTTCCATTCCCCCTGGGTTCCAGTTAAGTTGCAGGCCTCCCAGGCTCTCCTATCGATTTGCTCTGTGTTTTCTATCATCACCCTTTGTTCATAAATAGTCTTTCTGGTATTGTGCATGTCCTCGGTTTTACCTGCTGAAATCCCATCTCTTCTTCAAGATCCAATTCAAAGGCTGTTGTTCGTTCCATGGAGCCTTCTCGACCTTCCCACCTACAAGGGGTCTTGTTCTTCCAGTTACCGCTGTACTGATTCTGTGTGCGAGAGTTAGTTGGGTGCATGTTATTCTTCTTGGCATTATTATGATTTTATTGAGGAGGGAATATGTTCTCCAAAAGCATAGTGCCCTGGATATAACTATTAAGTGTGGATTGAATTTATGGGTAAATCAGATTGAGATACTCCATGTATTTCTACCATGGGTTAGAACTGCAGTCAGCATTACCAGGTGGAACTGTGGGTAAATAAACCCAGATGGATAAGTGACTCATCAGTATTTTGCTGATCAGCATACACTCCCACATTCGGGCTCCGTTTGGCCTTCCTACTGGCCAGGGTGGCGTCCTGCGAGGTCAGCGAGCCAGATGGCGTGCAGTCGGGGTTAAGATCAGGAAGTACATAGTTGCTTGGCTCATTGACTCTGAGTTTCTTTTCTGTCTCAGTTCTTCCCACGTGGAACTCTAGCTTTTGGGGGAAGCTCTGAGAGTTGTTTTGTTCTATATCAATGCTTCAGTTTCTGTCTTTCCTCCATTCGAACCATGAATCCTGGAGATATTAAGTGCAGTGTCAAATGTGTTTGTTTGTGGTACGTTAGTCTGAATATTTGATAGCTGTGTGGTATACACCATTTGTTCTGTAGTGTTTTGCTAAAATAGTTTTGGGAATCATTTTCTTAGATTGTCTAGTAAGGTAAGAATCTCCAGTAAGATTGACCTATCTATTTAAGACTTCAGTGACACTCATGCTGGACATATAACTGTTCTTCAGAAGTTAAGCCCAGACTGTAAGATGCCTGAGTAGGCAAGTCTCTAAATCCCTCCTAATCCCAGTGGCCTGCAACACTCCAGAGGCAGAATTAACTTGGTTGATTCAGTCATTTTTGAGACCTTCTGAATTGGGGCCAAGTCCGACTTCCAGCAGCCTTTAGAGTCCATGGAGGCACTGGGCCCAACGGTATAGCCAGAGCTTGTTAACCTTGGTACCATTGATATTTTCATCTGGGGACTTTCCTGTGCATAGTAGGATGTTTAGTAACATCCCTGGCTTTACTCTATGGATGCCAGTAGCAGGCCCCCTTCCCCTAGTTGTGATGACCAACAATGGCCCGCGGAGGGTAAAATCCCTTCTGTTTGAGAACCACTGGTGTAGGGGAAAGATTAAGAACCAGATTAGGATTTTGTGCCAAAATTCTCCTCTGTGGTCCCAGTGTCCTCATCTGCAAGGAGGTGAGGTTCAACATGAGGACTTCTCTGATTCCTTTAATCTCCGAAGTGATATTCTCTGACTGGAATTCTTGAGGCCTTCCCTCCTGCAAGGAAGCTCAGCTGCTAAATAATTTTTGTTGTGATGGAAAACGTTCTGTGCCCTGTGACCAAATCACAGGCACAGAGCAACCGTGCCAACGAACACGATGCCTCTGGGTGGGTGACAACGTCTGGCCCTGTAACGATGGTCCTTTCGCCACTAGCTAGGTCACTCTTGGTTTAGACACTCCTAATTCCACCTAAATAATGCGAGCTAATCGTGGGAAGGCCATTGGAGGGACAATTGCCAGATCACAAATGCTGACAAAAACACAGATGTGTCTAAAGGGCACCCTGTTGATTAAATTCACCGTGTGTCTACTGTGTGCCAGGTGTACCACATGCGTTGTCTTATTTAATCTTCACAGTGACCCTGTTTTACAGGTGAGGGTCTCAGGGCAAGTGAGTGACTTGACTGTGGTCGCAAAGCAGAGAAATGATTGGGCCAGCCTTCAAGGCATGTCTTGGAAGCATCAGAAGCTTCTTGAGCCCTTTCCACCCTTGTGGTTCAATCATTTTCTATAGTTGTGGAACCTCCCCCAACCTCTACCCAGAAGGCTGCCCAATGCTGAATAAAATCAAAGGGTTGGAAAGATACTCCTTTTGGACTTCTCTTCCCAACTCCATCAATTGTTTTAGTTTTCTCATCAGCATATTTTATCCTTGAAAATTTTCAAATTTGGCCTCAATCCCAAAGTTAAAACTCTCAGGAAAGTTTAATGAAGATTAAAAAAAAACCCTCCAAAAACCAAGCTATGTTCAAATAATATGACTGAAGGGGTGAAAATCCTTCACCTCCACCACCAGTTTCTTTTTTTAAAGTTGCCTATTCTAGTACTTTACAGCTTAAAAGTGCTGTGAAGCAATCAGTCATACATGAATAGGAAAATCTTTTTGCATAAAAAGTAAATAACAAAAATTGAATCAGATGAAAGGAAACCTGTTCTGTATTTTTTCTGTCCTCTGATTTCATGTGATAAACCCTTTTCAAAGTTTACAGGGTCACTGCCTGAATTTTTTTCTCTTCCTCTCTACAAGGAGAATCATGCTCAGCTCCAGATTGTCTATTCCCATAATTTGCGGATGACAGGGGAGGGGAATCCAAAAGAACATTTTTAAACAAGCTGGAGGGAGCAAACTAAGCCGAACACACTTTGGAAGAGGCATGTCTGTGGTCTTTGTTCATCCACGACATGAGAAGGGCATAGGGTTGGCTCAGGAGCAGTGGGTTGTAGTCACCAACACTTAGGTGTCAATCTGCGTTCTGGTGCAAATCCTGTGCAGTGCTTGGGTAGGTTCCCCTACCTAACAGACCCTTAGTTTCCTCTTAGTCGAGTGGAAATAATAATGCTTGCTTCCTAGGGTTCTTGGGAGCCCAGGATGACAGTATACGTGAAGCACAGAGGGAGTCATTGGCATGTGCAAAGTACTCAGTCACTGAGGGCTTGGGAAATCCCTCAGAGCAGAACCAGAGTTCACTGGCCACTGCGCAGAGGGCCTGGACTTTGAGATGGTCCAGGGCAAGCCCAGGGAACTGGTAGGAAGCAGGTAGGCCCTGTTCTTAAAGAGGCCGGGAACTCTGTCTTATTTACTGAAGGGTGGAATCAGCCTTAACATGTGATTAGTGATTGTCTGTTGGGACACATGTAAGAGGGTGGAAAAAAGGTTGCGGTGGGTGGGGCAGGGGAGCAGGCTATGCAAGGACAATAGCCACTGGGCCATGGGCCTTCACTAAGAACCCAAAGTGGAAGGGTCCAGTCTGGTGTAGTCATGGAAAATCTTTCCACAGGAAGGCACTCATTATTCATCTTCATTTTTAGTCTCCTATTTTGAGAGAAAAAATTATGTTCTGTAATCTGTCGCAGAGTGACCAGCTCTAGGTATCAGTGGTGCATAGCATGCAGTTTACAATCAGCGTGCCTGGCTTCTCATTTCTGCTCTACCAATTCCTAAGTGTGTGACTTTCAGTAAATGACTTGCTTTTTCTAAGTCAGGGGTTTTCAAGTGGGAGCGGCTTTGATGCAAGGGGATATTGGCAGCATCTAGAGGCATTTTTGGTTGTCACATCTGGGACTGGGGTGTCCTACCGGCATATAGATAGAGGTCAAGGATGCTGCTAAACATCCGACAATGCACAGAACATATCCACCATAACAAAGAATTATCTGGTCCAAAATGTCAGTAGTGTCGAGGCTGAGCGAACTTGCTCTCAGCCTCACTTTCTTCATCCGTACAAAGGGAATGCTGGCAGTTCTTGCCACGTAGGGTTGTTGAAAGGATTAAGTGAGGTGATGGTTGAAAGTGTTAAGTGTACTTCCTGGTTTTTAGCAAATGTACAGAGTATTTTTTTAGTAGCTGTATAGGGTATTTTTAGTACATGTATAGAGTATCATTTTAACAATACTATTTTGACCTATGATTCATTGGTTATGTAGCAGACTTATGAATTTTTGTTTCGTAGTTTTTGTAGTTGACATATACGATTTGACAGGTGTATTAGATGCATTTCTATTTTATAAGGAAAAAACTTAAAAACACTTTTACTCATGCATTGAAAGAGCTTTTGACATTGTCTGGAAGGGATAATATTGTTGGTTTGTATAAATACAGTGTACTATATCCTGAATCAAGTTAGAAATCGTAAGTCTCCACGATGTTATATTCTGTTATGCCTGAAAAAGTGCAAATTCACAGATATTAAAAGAAACACTTTGATGTTATTGCATATTGTTACGCAGGAGGCAGTAAAACAAAGCAAGTTTCCTGGTACATGAAGTCCCATCCCGTATGTGTGGGAGTGCAGAAAGTAAATTATCATAGTTATTTCAGTGAAAACGGGTAGCTACAGAGTGAGCCCCAATGCAGTTAAGAATGCATTCCTGCTTATACCCCAGAAAACAAAAATGGCCCTTGAAATGATGCAGGCTGGGAGCCAGGACAGTGCCTCTGACCACGCGGCTCTGTCTGGAGTCCAAGGGCAAGACCCCCTGCTGTGAGGCTGGACTGCAGTGCTCTGCCACCCAGGGATAGGACGGCCTGGTTGTCTAGTAGCCCTCTGGGGTAAATACGAATGGAGGACTCGTGGGTTGACCGTTCTGTGGTCAGTCCCTTATTAATCTGTATTTTATCTCTCAGATCATAACTGAGTGTTCCTTAGCATTAGCACAGCAGTTAATAGCTTAACTGGTTAAGCTATTAATAGCTTAAGAACCTGATGTGCACAGCGTGGACTGTGAGGTGCATACCATCCTTCTGCTGTTAGCCAAACCCATAATTGCAAAAAAGTTTGCCATTAGTTTGTGGTAATTTTACTAATTCCAGTGTACTATGTTATTAGTAATATTAATAGAGTTGCTAGTCACCACTGCCTACTCATTAACAAGAGAGAAAGATAGAAAAAAGAATGCTTTTGATAATGTGAACAGTGCCTGTTACATGGATAAGCAGGAGCCTTGTTCCTACAGAGTACATAATAACAAAGTTTCTTAATAATAACACCACCGATTATGGTGGTGGTGGTGATGATAATGATGGCTGTGATGGTGATGATGATGATGATGATGGCAGTGATGGTGATGATGATGATGATGATGGCAGCGATGGTGATGATGATGATGATGATGGCAGTGATGATGATGGCTGTGATGGTGATGATGATGGTGATGATGGCAGTGATGGTGATGGCTGTGATGGTGATGATGATGGTGATGATGGCAGTGATGGTGATGATGGCAGTGATAGTGATGATGATGATGATGGCAGTGATGATGATGATGGCAGTGATGGTGATGATGGTGATGATGGCAGTAATGGAGATGATGATGGTAGTGATGGTGATGATGATGGTGATGATGATGATGTTGCTGATGGTAATGATGGTGGCAGTTAGGGTGTTGGTGGTGGGCATGCACACAGCTACCCATTAAGACTATGGCTTGTGCTCATTAGATCACACTAACTCTGTGCTTTCACCTGTTTGCTTCACATCTGCATTCCCCCCCTGCTGATTTCTCTGTGCTGAGAAATGTGTTCTGGGAGCACAGTTTGGGGATTTGACAAGTGAGGCTCTGATGAAGCCATTGTAAAGCTTAAATTGCTTCCCATTTAGCATCATTATTTTGAATAGAAAGAAATTTCCCCTGAATTAGTCTCTTGTTGGAAAATGAATCATGTTTAAAGGTTACTTTTGATCTTTAGATTGGTGGGTGGATGGTTCCCCCTTTTTGATATAGGTGACTTACTCCTGCTATTGGTTTGCATGGGACATTGGAGGGGCATAATTGTACCAGAAGACTACACACAAGGCAATAATGGCATTGGCACTCTGAGTGTGGATTTTGGGACCTGAGAGACCCAAATTTAAATCTCACTTCCTGTCCTCCTTAACCTTGTGATTTTCAACCAGGTAAACATACCTATTCTCAGGGTGCTAGTGATATAGTACCTAACTCATAGGGTGGTTGATAAGGATTAAATGAGATGATGTATGTGTGGTATATATGACCCAGTTCTTGGTATATAGTAAGTGCTTAATAAATATTAGCTGTTAATATAATGCCCTTCCTCCCAGCAAAAACTAATGACCCCAGAATGCCATTCTTCATCATAATTAAGAGTGAGAGTTTGGCCCTGACCAGTGCGGCTCAGTTGGTTGGGCATCATCCCACAAAACCACAAAGCAAAGGTCACCAGTTAGATAGATACCTGGTCAAGGCCATGTCCTTGTTGGGACACATACAAGAGGCAACCAATCCATGTTTCTCTCTCACATCGGTGTTTCTCTCCCTCACTTCTCCCTCCCTTCGCCTTGCTCTAAAAATAAATATTTTTTAAGAGCGATTGCTTGAAAACTCTCTGCAAAACTTGGCTTCCCTCAGGGACTTCTTCTGCTTGTGCAGGAGATGGATTCTTCAGGGTCTCTAGTCAGGGGGGTGGTTGTAAGGGAGCCAGTAAATTATGGGCAGAGGCGGAGGGGCTGCTGTCTTGTGCTTTAGATTGAAACACAGAGCTGTGAAGACAAAGTACAGGTCTGCAGAAAGAGCCTTAAAAAAGGAATCTAACTGCTGTAGCTAAAGGTTCAGCGGCAATGTCATCAGTTCACTGCCGCTGTGTTGGGCCCTTTAAGAAGTGTGCAGTGCGCAGGTCAGTGGGCAGGGACCCAACACACCCACCAGTGATTTAAAGGGGGGAGTTCTACCAAAAATATTGAGTAAAATAAAGGTAAGCGTATTTTATTTATGGGTGTAGATTTTGGCTTGTCTGACTCTTCATTTTGCTATACATTTACTAACAACTATGTGATGTTAAAAAAAAGGAACAAGATGTGGTTTCTACCTTCAAGGAGCTAAAGGCGTATGGGAGAGGGATAGCAACCCGGGTAGGCAATTTCAGTGTAAGTTTTTGATGGGGGTGCAAAGGCATGGAGGAGGGGTGCTATGCTTAGTTTGGGGTTCAGAAAAGGTTGCTAGAGATGACACCTGAGCTGAGACTTAGGAACAAATAAGAAAAAATAGCCAGATGTAGAATGGTGGTATTGACATTTATTTAGAGGGAGTAACATGAGCAGGTAGTTGATTTTTATCAGCACTTTCAGTATCTGAGTCCCAGTCTCTGATGTGGTCGGAGGGACGTTTTGGGGATGAAGGGTAGGGCAGAATCATGGTGCTGTGGGTGCCCTCCTCACAGGGAGCTGAGAGCCTTAGCTAGCTGCCTCATGGGGAAGCAGGTAAGCACTCCTCTCAGGGCTGCAAGCCAAGAAAGAGGGCAGTTAATAGAGACATTTCTGTACTTGAGGGCATGCAGTGTGGCCACCTGGACACATATGTGTCGGAACCGGTCATTCCAAAGAAACCAGGAATCACTTCAAAACAAGAGTCAGAGGGCAGGTAAAAGAAATCTCCTACATCTTCAGTAAAGGGAGTAGAGTCTAAAAGTAATGGTGAAAAATGTTCCCTCCTCTTCTATTTTCTTGAAGAGTTTTTATAGGCTGAAGTTATTTCTTTCTTATATATTTGATAGAATTCATCGGTGGGACCATCTAGGCCTGGGTTTCTTGTGGGAAGATGTTATTCAAAGAATTCTTAAATGATATTAGAATCACGAGGAAGGTCCTACATTGGACCCTTGAACAACACGGGGGTGAGGGGTGCCAGTCCATGCACAGTTGAGAATCCATGTATAAATTCAACTCCCCCCAAACTTAACTACTAAAAGCTTACCATTGACCAGAGGGCTTACTGAGAACATAAACAGTTGATTAACATGTGTCTTGTATGTTATATGTATTATATACTGTACTTACAGTAAAGTAAGCTAGAGAAATGAAAATGTTATTAAGAAAATCATAAGGAGGATAAAATACACTTACAGCATTTATTGAAAAAAAATCTTTTTTTTAAATTATATTTTATTGATTATGCTATTACAGTTGTCCCATTTTCCCCCCTTCATTACCCTCCACCCTGCACACCCCTCCCACC